>JAMKCH010028132.1:0-26219 GCA_023653785.1 Ophioderma brevispina
TATGGACCAAATTTATTATTTAGGAAGCAAAAAATTAGGGATTGGGAACATTTTAAGGATTTATTATGGGACTTTTTCCAACCCATGTATTTTTCCATTCTTGTGTACACAACAGGGATGGATGCTGCCTATTTTAGAGGTAATGTTTTTATACTATCAACATGTAATCAGTTACTGCATGTATTCCCTCCGACGAAGGATTAAATTTTTCATCAAAAGTTACGTAATCTAAAAGTTTGGTTCATTAACAAAAATGCCCAATCTAATTGGTCTGTTTAAAATGTGACATATGCGAAAAGGAGATCATAGGTAACACACAAATGGACCCCCCCCCATGCACTAAGGGTTACGACGCTAATTATGTGTATTGAAATGATATTAACGGGGGAGAACCGATTAATTAATAATCTTTCATATCTTGATGGATGGTACTTGACCTTACTACGTATTGTTCATCTGTAAAGTTTGTCAAACTGTTATTTCAATCCTTAATTGAGAGCTCCAAACTTGATTTTGCAAGCCCATACAACAACTGTGTAAAATAACTTTTGTTTTAAAATCTAATTTTATCCTCGAGTCCCTTGCGTTTTCACGAGAAGGGAAGTTGCGCATTTGGTTCACAAGACTTCCTTTAATAACATAGCCAAATTTGATTGCAACTTTTCCGCATATAAATTTTCCGATACTTAGCGGTTTATCCGAGGGTATAACTTCGCTACTAAAATTTCGCCCAAAACCGAAAAATCACGTAGTTTGTTAATCCGCCTAAAACAACAAAAAAAGCTTAAATAAAACCTTTCTTTCACAGGAGTCATGTCACAGGCCACAATTTCCATTTTTGATTTCTCCAACAATATTTCCATGTGCATAATTAGTATGTGTTTCCGAGAACTGAAATTTTTTTACGATTGTGGTTCAATCTCTATTTTCGGTATTTGTTTGTGGTATTGTCAAAGAAAAATATGTGATAAGTACAGAGTCACTTAACTCGGTCGTGTGGTATCACATCATATATTAATCAGGCAATAAAAAAACACACGCTGGTTTCGTACTTACTGGCAGCCAATGTCCAGCTACGGCGGTCCGGTAATTACGTGTAACTCCTGTTTCCTAAATTAAAAAAAGTTTGCGAAATTGAAACCAGTGGTAAAATTCTCAAGACTGGCAAAATATCGAAGGCAGTGTGGGGAAATGGATGACCGTAGCTCTTGCTGTGGTTACTAACCTTTCCGTGTCTGCAGCACCGAAGTACCCGACAAAACGTTCAATTGTTTCTGCTAGGCTTCTTTTATATAGTGTTCAGATCCATTACGAATACATATTCAAACAAAAAAAAAAACATATAATAGTAACGGACGCCTCTGATGCAAAACATCCAGATAACCCCCTTCATTTTCCCGGAGATATTTGAGATTTAGTTCATTTACACACATTCGCTATGACGGGTCTGATAACGTTAGTCTCAACGATCCCCTCAGTCCTGCAAATAGAACACAAGTCACGAACGGAGAACGGGAAGAAAGGCGAAGTGGGGGTGAGAGGTAAAAAGCATGCCCAGAACCCAGTATGGAGGGGGGAAATATGACAGCAGAACGCGCAGTTAAGCAAAAACCCGGGCCCAAGACAGGGAGGGTAAGGGACGGTGATGCAACGACAAATTAACAAGGCATAGGGATAAAGTATGAAGGGTGGGGCGGACCGGGACGTGATGAAAGAAGGACAAAAGGTAATAAAGGGAGGACAGAACCAAGGCAAAGGGGGCGGGACGGGTGATGGAGGCTTACCGTCTAACGGTGGGAAGCAAGAGAGGATCAAAGAAAAGTTCGAAGAAGAGTGAAACTCAAAAGGGAAATGGGGGCGGAAAGATGAAATGCGATAGCGCGTTGAGTCGCAAAGACCTAGCATCAGGCTTAGAGGAATGCGGAACACGGTGGAGAGGAAAATCGACGGGGAAAAGAAGGAGGGAAAAGGTGAGAAGGTTAATACGAAGGGGGGGGTACGATTGTCTAAAAAGAGGACCTTAGGGAGAAAAGAGAAAAAATAGGGTAAAATCAGGAATAGAGTGAGCGAAGAGCGAAGGGAGGGAAGATACGGAGAACAAAGTGAAGGAGTACCAGAGACAAGGGGGTAGGAGGCGAGGGGAGTAGGGGTAGAACGAGGGAAGAAAGAAGAAAACCCGAAAGAAGAGGATGATTCTGCAGCATACAGAGGGGAGAAGCACGGGAAGGCCTAGGATCAGGAAAAGTCACAAAAGATAAATGACTAAAAAATAAACGTGGGAGGGAGAATGAGCAAAGAAAAGAGGAGGACACAGGATTAAAAGAGATGATGGGGAGGAATCGAAACAGGAGAGAAGCGTAGATCGGCGGGGAGAAGGAGTTAGACATGCGGGGATAAAGTGAAAGGAAAGATAGAGAGATCAGGAAGCAAGAAAAGGGGGGACACAGGGAAGGTGGAAGAGGAAAGATAGCAGGAGAGGGAGGTAATGGGGGGAGGATGAACGGGTGGGCGGGGGAAAAGACAAGACCAGTGATTGACATTTAAGAGTAGATACAGAACAAGCGAAATGGACACCCGGGGAGAGAGATAAGAAATGGTTAAATATAGAGTGGGGGAGGACCAGGGTGGGGTGAAACCAAACCAAAACGCGGTATAGCAGAGGATCATGGGGAAAGGACAGAATAAAAAAAAAAGAGAAGCGCGCAGGAAAAATAGAAAAAGAATAGACGAGAGAAAACTGGAAGAAAAAAAGAAAAGGAATCGAAAAATAGTGAACAAGGTGGTGTAGAGAGAAAAAAAAACAGTGGAGAAAAAGAGCAGAGGAGGCGGCAGCCAGTAACATAAAGTAGAGGTAAACAGCGAAAAAAGGTTTTGAAAGAATAGAACAAGCCGGAGATCGAGTAGAGCAGGGCGTGCGGAAGCAGGCAAGAGGAAGTGAGGGAAAAAAGAAACAAACAGCCAGAGAAAAAGCGCGGAGACCATAGCAGAATGGAAGTAAGACGAGAGCTGGGGCCAAAAAGCCCAGGGGAAGGAACAGAGCCGGGATAGGAAAAACATATTGTTGGAACAAATAATGCTGGAGAAAAAGACTGAAAAGAGGAAAAGAACGTGAGAGCAAAGTAATAGCTAAGGGGGGCGGGGCAAAACAGGAACACCAAGAAGGGTGGGTGTACGGAAACGCTGGAGAGGTAAAGGACGAAAGATACAAGAAGACAGGAGAAAGTAGCGTAGAGAGAGAGAAGGGAGAGGGGGGAACCGAGATAAATGGCGGGACAAGAAGGGGACAGAGAAAAGCGGGGAAGGAGTGGTGGGGGGGGCGAAAAGGAAAAGTTAGAAGAGATGAAATTCAAAAAGATGAAAACAACGGGGAGACGAGGAGCGACCATAGAGAAGGAAGGGCGGGATGGGATGAAAGATGAAAAAAGAACAAGGGAAGGGAGAACGTAGAAGAGAGAAAAAAGATGGTCCAAATGAAAGGAAGAGGAATAAAAAACTAGAGGCGCTGAAACCGAAGAAAAGAGAACGGCTAAAAGACTGGGAGAGCGGCTTCTGAAGAAAAAAGAGGACGGAATTAGGAAACGTGAGCGTGGAAAGCAAAAAAGTGGCGGTGGCAAGTACGGGGAAGGGGTGGAACAAAGAAGGCCTACGAAAGAAAGGAAGAAGGATCCAAACGTCTAAAAACAGATATGGTACGAAAAGAAAAAAGAATAAGAAGACGAGGGAAGTTGAAAGTAGCAAACTAGGGGAAAGATGAGATGCAATGTAGGCGATAAGGTGCAATACACAGGCAACGAGGTTGCGAATGGAGAAGCTGCAGTAGTAGCTTGAAATAGGCTAGAGGACTACAGTAAGACTGAAACGGGAGTAAGTGTGAAAGACGGTAAATAGTGGAATGAGTAAGGGAAATAAACCGAAAATAAGTAAGAAAGCAATAACTACCACAGTGGTGGAGGCAAAGAATAGTCAAGATAGGGGCAGGGGGGCGGGAGAGGGAGAGGTGAGGAAGGCAAGTAAATGCAAGGAAGACCAGGGAAATAAAGAGAAATAGCGAAATGCAAGTAGAATGGAGGAGGGCCACATGAAGAACAAACGAGGGTGGGAGGAGAACACGTCAGAGAGGAGAGAGGTGTTGGTGAGAAGGTGGTGAAAGTTTAGGAAAAGCGAAGAAAGAAAAGAAGCTAAAGAAACAAGGGAAGATGGGGGTTACGGGGGGTGCACTTATGAGGGAAATATAAGTGGAATGGAGGAGAAGATGAAGAAGAGAAAAAAGAGCCCTAGAAAGAGTAGAAGAGAGACCGAGGTATAAAGCAGGAAAGGGGCGAGACGTACGGGGTACGAGACTTACGCTTGAACTATGCTTATAATAAAGGGGCAAAAGAATCTGAACACTAGTGGAAGAATGTCGGGTAACGAAAAGGAAAAAGAGGGAAATGAAGTGGATAATAAAACCAAGACCCACGCTAAGTGGAATGATGGGAGTAAAAAAAGAGGAAGACCCATAGAGCCTTATGATTTATTGCGTACAGTATGGGGATATTACCTTTTGGTTTCTTGAACGTTTAAACTTCACAATGTTTTACCATTCCTAAATCCGAATGGATATACAATCCAAATAGTCCTAGTCCTAAACGTGTACCAGTGGGCTTGAAATCCGCGCTGTGCCGCTGTCGCCCCGCTGTTGCCGTAAAATTCTGATCTTCGCTCTGTCAGTCATCACCCCATCCAACTTCTTTAAAGTCCACTTTCGCGCCGTCGACGCATTCAACTTTTCATAAAGGTGGAAGTTCGCGCTGTCGTCGCTGCCCAACTTTTAAACAAAAGGTTGGGTGAAGGGGTCCAACCCCCTTTTTTAGTCCTCTGATCAAGTAACCCCGTGTTTAGAACTACTACCATTCGCGCTGTTGCGCCTGTCGCCGCTGTTGCCTTGCAAATAGCTTTCGCGCTGATGACGCAGCCGACTTTTTAAACAGTAAGAGGTAGGGGAAACCCCTTCCTTAGTCCTCTGATAAAATGAATCAACAACAATCAAGTCTCGCTGTTGCCGTGCTGTCGGCCGCGTTTGCCTGAAAGTATCTTGAGCTTCGCGCTGTCCGTCGCGGCCCACTTTTAAACAGGAGGACGGTGGGTGGGGGGGGGGGGTGCCCCTCCAAACCCCTTCCATAGTCTTTTGTGAGACAAAGACCCAATGGGCTAGAAACAACCATCATTAGCTGCTTGTTGCCGCGTCGGCGCCGCCGTTGCCGCAAAAGTGAAGCTTCGCGCTGATGACGCATCCGAACTTTTAAACGGTTAGGTAGGGGAAAACCCCTTCCCCGCAGTCCTCTGATAAAGATGAATCAACAACAATCATGCTCGCTGTTGCCGCTGTCGCCGCTGTTGCCCCGCCTGGAAAACTCTAATCTGGGAGCTCGCGCTGTCGCCGCTGCCCCATTTTAACCGGAGGAGGGGAGGGGGGCTCCAAACCCCCTTCCATAGTCCCTTCTTGATACAATGACCCATGGGCTAGAACACAACAGTCATTAGCGCTATTGCCGCTGTTGCCTACAAATCTGAGCTTCACACTGTCTCCGCAATCCACTTTTTTAAAAGGTCCAAATCTTCTCGCTGTCGCCGCATCCAACTTTTTTAAAAGGTCGCAATGTCGCGTCTGTCGCCCCCCCCCCGCTGCCACTTTTCATAAGTTTAAATTTTCGCGCTGTCGCCGCTGCCCTTCTAAACATGTAAGGTGGGGGTGCTAACCCGTTCCCTAGTCCTCTGATAAAAGTGAATCAATGGACCAGAATAACAATCATTCACGCTGTTTGCGCGCTGTCGCCGCTGTTGCCGCCTGTACTCTGGAGCTTCGCGCTGTCGCCGCTGCCAATTTGGTAAAGATGAGGTTTGGTCCAAACTTCCCTCCCTATCCTTTGATACAAAATGACTCAACGGGCTAGAACAATCAATCTTTAGCGCTGTGCCGCTGTCGCCGCTGTTGGCTACAAAAGCTGGACTTCGCGCTGTCGCCGTATCCAACTTTTTTAAAAAAAGGTTCAATTTGCGCGCTGTCGCCGCTGCCAACTTTTCATAAAGGTTGAACTTCATGCTGTCGCCGCTGCCCAACTCTTAAACAGGTAGAGGTGGGAGTCGCAAACCCCCTAACCTTTAGTCGTTTGATACAAAATGACTCAAAGCGGGGCTCTAACAACTCGACACGATCTCAATGGGGAAAATCTTCATGTGTTCAATTTGGAACTCGCCAAAGGTCGATACTGTAAGAAATACTCATTCAAAGAAACGTTGCAATATAAAAAATCATATCCAGAATACAATATTTTCGATGAGTAGTCCTAACTGTTAGATGTAGAAGTTTGCGGCAGTAATTAGGTTTACAACCGCCACCGTCGAAACACTCGCACTAAACTTTATTTTCACCAGCCATCCTGTCATGCACTAACTATAACACTCACGCTGTCGCCGCTGCCTATTTGTAAAAAGATGTAGCTTCGCGCTGTCGCTGTGTGTAGGGTATTCTAAAGTACTCTCCCAACCAATGGCATGAAAAGGGGTCGTTTATTTACCAGAAGGCTGAAAAGATACCCATAGTGCCTTAACAGCATACAGTACTCTCCGGAGTACTCTGTTGAATCTATTGTGCTAGGGTGGCTGTAAACCGGTAATGCAGGGTAACCCCTCGTCTACCGAAGGGGGGGGGGTGGTTACCACCCCTTCAGGTTTTTTCCCTGGCTTGCTAAAAAACCCTTTCTTGGTGCCAAATAATTTAAGTAGGCCTAATTGTAAGTTGACATTTTCCGCTCCTTTTCAGCCAAAAAAACAAAATCACCCGTGGTATAGGTAAGATACAGGCGGGGTGGAAGGACGCCCTATGTTCGATACTAAGTTTAGAGGTTGCCAGGCTCCTGTGGAGCTCTATGGAAAAAACCCTTAAATCTGCATTATAAAAATGCCTGATCGATTCCTCAAAACCGCTTGATGATTCATTCAATTTTACATACGGCAAGAAGAACATCATTTAAAATTAAAACAATTTTTGTCTGCACTTTTAGTTCGTAAAGAAGATTTGATAAATGATTTGAACTTCAATTTTCGCGCATTTTCACACAAATCCTAAGACTGCTGAGAACGTTACTTATTCAAATTTAGTCCATTCTCATGTATATTGGGTCCAACCACGCCTATTGACTCCACGAGGTCCGAGCACGAAACGTATACATACGCACAGCGAGACTACGGGCGCTCATGCAACACACGTATACTCGAACGTATTTGACCGGATCTGGCTCATATCTGCATCACCACTTTTGCTCAAATTTCCTTTCCCAACCTGATTTTGTCATAGTTGATCCCTTTTTTGTAAGTTAACGTATAAGATTTGTTTAATGGGAATGGGGGTGTTGCCTTTTCAGTAAACCGTTTTCGCACATTTATACAGAAAAGGTACCGTGATCATAGCTTTTAACACCCACACAGAATCTATATACCAACGTTTTACTGGGCATTTATATAAAGTGCTACTTTTTCGGAGGATGCCAAATAAATCCGACCTTTCCCCCCTGGAACAGGGTGATCCCAAAGGTTGGAGGGGGTGTATGCCCCCCCTTCGGTAGACAAGTACCAACATGCCTAACACACACAGGAACCTCACAGACACTTGATTGGTACCAATAGATGCTATTGTCCGCCTCCCTCTTCCCTCCATCCTACCAAAATGATACCAACATACCCTATTTACGTCCAAAGTGAAGTCATACAAGTTTCGCAGTTCCCAGCAAAATGGCCAATTTCCATAGACACACCAGTGAAAATTCAATTTTTCGCCAAAGGTTAGGAAATCAGATTTTCATGCTTTTTTGACTCTACTTGATGGGAATGACTATTTTTATATAATTACAGCATTTTAGAGCTATAACATGTTTGAGTCGCTAAAATTGGCGAAATTCAATTTTCCGCCCTTATTCAGTATTTTCGGTACTTGTCCTCCGCAACATATTGACTCATGGTGACGTCATAATGGGGATGTTGGGACTTAGTTTTTGTAACCCAATGGAAAGAAGAACCTCTAATAAATCCTTTGGTCTCAAATGTACAGGAATCGGGGTGTTCAGTAACGAAAATAATCACGGGGGGGGGTAACCACCACCCCCCCTTCGGGAGTTTTGTTACCACAATGACGAGGGATTCGCACGCCTGCAGGTGTTTGCGTGTGCTTGTTTGGGGCGGTATGTTGGCGAAAGGGGTGTGGTCTTGTATGTGGGGTATGGTTCTATGATGGATGAGATATTTGAAGATTTTTTTTTTAAATTCTATTATTTGAGATATTAACACTTAACTGCATGGGGGGGAGCTCCTAGGGACCCTTTTTTTCGGCCGGCGTTTTTACGCTGCAATATAATTGGTTACGGGCCAAATCCAACCTCCGTTTCGCGACGGACCGGAATTTTGACTGTTTATTTTTGATTGTATCTATTCCCCTACTGAACCTAGGCATCTAATTGCAGGATTGATAAGTAATTTGTTATACTTAAATGACAAAAAAATCAAGTGGTCAGTTCAAGTATGTTGCTATGGCAACACATTTTTATGATTGCGACGGACGGAATTGGACAACAAGTGTGTTCCAAAACTCTGAACACTTGTGTCATTATTGGTCAAATTAAGGGAGCTTGTATCCATATCAGTATACAGGTTGAGTTAGATCTCTTACCTGTAAAAAGTGAGAAATATTTGTGAAAAATTATTCTGATAAAACTTGAAATATCGTCAAAAGGGCCTGATTGATACAATTCGACAGGACGGAATGCGACAGACGGAACAATTTTTTTTTCATGCCGTTGTGCTGGAATTCTGATGTTGTTTACCATCAATATTTTTGCTAACAAGTTGGTTTGCATTAAGATAATTTAAATAACAAATGTAACATAGCACACCTTTTTTACCGTACCTTAGTTTTTAAACATCCGTTTTTTGCATACTATTTTGCATAGACGTAAATCTAGCGTCGAAGAGAACTGGAACAAATTTCATAATCTCATTATTTCCACAATGAACCCAGTATCCTTCATCATATAAGAGCGTCTAGTGTTAATATACCGTGATTGTCAAGGTCAATAAAAAGACTCACCCCCCAGGAAACGGAGAGCATTCTACTACAAAGCAAAAAGTAACAGTACTCACCACAACTTGGAACGTTACAGATCATTGAGAAACAGTACAAAAACAACTTACTCGGCCAAGCGAACATGAATACTTTCCCACCACAGTCTTCTTCGAATCACTCTGTAACCGATTCCACAACGTTTTTTGGTCTTTTAATTTAAAAATAGACGTCCGCGATCTACTGGGATCGCTGCACTGTGGAACGGTAAGGACTTAGTAAGTTCTGCAATGGAGAAGGCCGAGACCCTCATTCTTCAATATAAGTCTGTTTTTACGAGAGAAAATACCAACAAACCTCTGAGCCAAGAAAACGCAAAACCTCCCTAAGGTCCCGCCGTAACAATCCACCCGAGGCGTCTTCAAAATTCGAACAAGCTATCGCCGCATAAAGCCTCCCGGGGCCTGAGGAAATCATCCTTTCATCCTACCGAATGTGCTAGAGAATTACACCATCTACAAAAATATCAACCACCAGAGTGTTTCCACCGGTAAATCCATCTGCATGAAAAAAGCAAATATCTCCGCCATATTCAAAAAACGTTCTCGCACGTGATCCCGCAAACTACAGGCCTGTGTCCTCACCGCCATTTGTTGTAAGTTGTTGACATGTCATCTATAGCCATATAATGAAGCGTCTTGATAAAAACCCTCACGCACTTAGCGATTTCCAACATGATGGCTTCAAGAATCCAGAAGATCCTGTGGACAACCCAACTCTTCCACACCGTTCATAATACTGGCATCCCATGAGCACATCAAAAACAAGTTTGACGCATGGTTTTTGTGTTTCGCCAAAGCTTTTTGACCAAACCGTCCCCAGAATCCCACATAGCAGATTGCTTCGCAAACTCCAAAATTTCGGCATAAATGGTTCGCTACACAATTGGATCACATCATTCCTCACCAACAAAGAACATCGGTTTATCATCCAGGCGTCTCATCCCAACCGTGGAATTTCTATCCGGAGTACCGCCCAGGGGACGTTTTCTTGGGTCCCCGCGTGTGTTTCTCATGTACATTAACGATTTACCTTGATGGACTCAAGTCAAACGTTTGCCTGTTCGCAGATGATTTTGTATCTACCATCCTATAACCTCATCGAGCGACTGTGATGTCCTGCAGAATGATCTGAAATGTCTTGAAAAATGGGAGGCGAAATGGTCTATGTCCTTCAAACCAACAATACAATGTTTGTTGAGTCTCCAGATGTAAAACCAAGCTGGAATACTCCTACAAATTATCCGGCCACATCTTACAACACTCATCAACATAAATATCTCGGCGTCATGCTCTCTCCTGCGACATGAAGTGGAACGTACATGTTGACAAAGTTGTTTCTAAGCCAAACTGATGGTTTCTCTCCGTCGCAATTTGGGATCATCCCCCTCAAAAGGTCAGGGTTCAGCGCCAAAGCTAGTTGCGTACGCGTCCCCACTTGAGCTGCATTTCTTTATGGGACCCTCCACATCAAGCCCAACATCAGAAGGTAAAGCCGTACAGAGGCGTGCTGCGCGATTTATTTACAATAACTAAAATCCGCGAGAGCTCCGTGACGGCATGCTTGAACGAACTTGACTTCCATCACTGAACAGAGGCGATATAACAACAGGCTAGTCATGATGCACAAAATAATCATGGGAATGTTGACCCTGAAACCTAGACAACCACCTTTAATTCAGTAATGAGACCCGACACAGTGAAGAACCAGACTTGTATAAACGCAGTTTCAACACTGAGACACTTCAAGATCCCATCCGTTAGAACAACTGCTTCCAGAAGTCATTTTCCCCAAATACGGCTCGGGACTGGAACATACTCCCGATATCTAATTACCACATGAATACTCGGCCATCATTCAGTAAAGCTATTATCATGTGGCGTCGCTTGACTAGATTGTCCCCCTCGACCTCTTCCTCACCTGAGTGATGCTCCAAGTGGAGTCTTTTCAGTCTACCAAACCGTGAAACCGTAAGTGCGACGGACGGAATTTTTTTTTGGAAAATATTTATATGTTGCACAATTTGTATTTTTCCATCATAATCACCTTCTATTACATCATTTATAATAAATAATATATAAAAAATGTTCTGGCTAAAAATGTTGAGCTTTTTGTGACACATTTGACCTTGAAAATCCGTCCGTCGCAATTTTTTTTTTCCGTCTGTCACAAAAATGGCACCATATTATAGTACCTTCAGTATATAATTAATTTTTTCCAAGTTTGATGGAAGGGTTTATCACACTAAAAACTGATAGTTTTTAGTAAATAAAATGTAATGTGATAAATATACTTTTTGAAAAATAATTGATTCTTCCGAAAAACGCGATGGACGGAATTGACACACTGTTTTTGAAGTTTTTTCTTAATTTAGAAACACATTTTAGAATTTTGTTAAAAGTTTATGGATGACTAGTCATGCAACCACTAACATACAAAAGTAAAAATTCAAATCATCCTTCATCATAAATAATTGTACCTATTTTTAACAATTCCGTCCGTCGCACTCAGAAGACGCCATTTTGATCTTTTTCCGCCATTTTGGAATATTTGAGAAGGCGCATTGGAAAAAAAAATTGTTGAATTTATTTGCTTCAAAGTGTATGCTCTTGAACCATGATGGAATTTTATCCTCTTAGCAAGTTTAATTTTAAGGTACTTGGTTGACCGGTTTTGGATTTGGCCCTAATATTTTTTGTATTTGTCTACTTTAGTTGCGCTTGCTTGTTGCAAACAAAAATCAATCCATCGCGTCGTTTTTTTGCGTTAATTAGCATGGGTCCCTAGGAGCCCCTCCCCCCCTTATGCACTAACGGAAGTGCCCACGACAAAAATTAAAAATCTTAATAGAGTTACTGTGATTCTGATTTTCATAATGCATACACCTAGTGACATAAACAAAGTAAATAAGTAATCAAAATATTCTTGGAAAGTATAGTAGGCCATTGGTCTCATAATATTTTACATCGTATAGCCGTTTACTGTAGGAACCTATGGTAAATTATACAAGTAAACCTAAATAATATAAAATGGCACGAGACATTTCTATTTGTGCTTAATATGTTAAATATAGTTCATCCTTCACCAAATAAAGCAATTAATCAGCAAAAGTCTAGGTGAATCAGTGCCGTAGAAAATGCAGAAACGAATTAGTGTCTTTTTCGCACATTTTGACGCAAAATTAAATCAATGTTTTGCCCCTAGTTTTCTTACTGAACAATTTTTTTTCAGTTTTTATTTCTTAATTGTTGATGTCTTTGAATCCTTCTAACATGTGGTGGATTTCATCTAAAAATTCCTTTGGGAAAGTGGTTATATAATGAATGGGCCCCCTTATGCACTAACGGAAGTGCAAACCCCCTTATACATGCAGTTAAGTGTTAATGCATTTTATTTTTTTTCCGGAAGGACCTCGCGCGCGGGCCGCATGCGAGCTCTCAGCGGGCCGCAATTGGCCCGCGGGCCGCAGGTTTAGTCTAGTGGGTAAGAAGTGGTGTTCGTGCACCACCCTGAAATTAAAATTTAATTCAACGTCTTTATATCAAAATAAAATGCGTAGCGAGAAAATGATTCGTTCTAAAAAATCAAAAAGTGTCCTACGTACATTTTATGCCAAATTTATGACAATTAGTATCACCATTAAGAAACAAAATACAATTTTAAATATCTCAATCAATACTGCTGATAAATGAAAAAATAAGGTGACTGGACCTATGTTTCAAGGGTCAAAGATCAAGATGGAACCATTTTGAAAACTACCAGATGTCCCCAAGGTGACATAATATGCAAATTAGGGTCACCATTAGCTAAAAATTCATATTTGGGCATATCTTGGCCAATATTCCACATACCTTCCCACATAAGATGACAAGACCTAAGTTTTGAGGGTCGAAGATAATTTAAACAAATGAGGGTTTGCATAAGCTCCATAAACCAAGTTTGGTTCCAATTGAACTTCGATCAACTTTTCAACGAGGTCACCAATTTTACATTGAGCCTATTTTTATTTTTCTATTAACTAGGACGTCCCATGACCGTTGACCCGGCATGTACAGCCTTTGACCTCATCAACAAATGGGGATGCCATGTTGCAACCTTTGCGTCCACAGCTTTGGTTTAAATCCATCAAAGGATGAGGATATAACAGGCAAAGTTAACCCTTTTGCCCAAAAAGACAACAACAACAACAAAAACATCAAACACCGTTCGTTCGTTCGTTAGTGCAAGTTCCAAAATCAAGTGAAGATCCGTCCTTTAACCAAGCTGATAGTTTCATCATCAAGTTGATCAGGCCTGGATTCCTCTTGGGGACTGTAACCGCACCTCATATATGATGTGGCTAATGGTTGGGGGCTCTCCACAATACGCAGTTTGGTGATGGTAGGCGACACAAAAAATGGGTCAGGCGACACAAAAATGGGGTCAAAGGTCAAATATGGTCATTAGAGGTGAAAAGGGCACGTGGGTCACAAGAGGTCATTCTGTGCATACCTATAAGATTTCAGGACCGGGTTGGTACATTTACTGCACCCATTTTGCATGCTCCCAGTTGAATTCAGCAGCCTCGACGGATTAAAGTGCACGTGACACTACTGTACTTTATTCCGTCAAGGCTGCAGAATTCAACTGGAAGCAGACAAAGTGGGGTCACAAAATGTACCAACCCTTCAGGACCTGTGGTTCCTTTAATTTAGTTTGTCATAGCATTTTATTTGCAGAAGTGTTTGATAAAGGTTTGAACATGGGTCAAAGGTCACTTAGAGTTATTAGAGGTCAAAACGTGTACTGCCCACAGGAGTCTTGTACCAGTTGTTCTTTTGAGCAGGTTTGGCGATCACAGTAACATATTTGCAGAAATTCTATATATTTTGACCAAATGGGTCAAAGGTCACGTAGGGTTATTAGAGGTCAAACGGGCACATGGTTCACACAGTCATTTTGTGCATACCCATAAGAGTCATTTACCAGTGGTTCCTTAAACTTAGCTTGTCATAACACTTTATTTGTAGTGTTTGATAAAGGTTTAAACATGGGACAAAGGTAATTTAGAGTCATTCGAGGTCAAAACGTGTACTGCCCACAGGAGTCTTGTACCAGTTGTTCTTTTGAGCAGGTTTGGTGGTCAGAGTAACTTATTTGCAGAAATGTTATATATTTTGACCAAATGGGTCAAAGGTCGTATAGGGTCATTAGAGGTCAATTCATATAGGGTCATAGAGGTCAAAGGTCATTAGAGGTCAATTCATATAGGGTCATATGAGGTCAACGGTCATATAGTCATTAGAGGTCAAAGGTCATTAGAGGTCAATTCATATAGGGTCATATGAGGTCAACGGTCATATAGTCATAGAGGTCAAAGGTCATATAGGGTCATTAGAGGTCAAAACGAGCACATGAGTCACAATTAGAGGTCACAGTAACTTATTTGCAGAAATTCTATATATTTTGACCAAATGGGTCAAAGGTCACATAGGGTCATTAGAGGTCAAACGGGCAAATGGGTCACAAGAGGCCATTCTGTGCATACCCATAGGAGTCCTTTACCAGTGGTTCATTTAATCACAGTAACCTATTTGCAGAAATTCTATATATTTTGACCGAATGGGGTCAAAGGTCACATAGGGTCATTAGAGGTCAAACGGGCACATGGGTCACAAGAGGAAAAAAAAAAAAAAAAAAAACTGTGCATACCCATAGGAGTCCTTTGCCAGTGGTTCCTTTAGTTTGTCATAACATTTTATTTGTAGAAGTGGTTGATAAAGGTTTGAACATGGGACAAAGGTAATTTAAAGTCATTAGAGGTCAAACGTGTATACTGCCCACAGGAGTCTTGTACCAGTTGTTCTTTTGAGCAGATTTGGTAGTCACAGTAACTTATTTGCAGAAATTCTATATATTTTGACCAAATGGGGTCAAAGGTCACATAGGGTCATTAGAGGTCAAACGGGCAAATGGGTCACAAGAGGCCATTCTGTGCATACCCATAAGCATCACGGACCAGTGGTTCCTTTAATTTAGTTTGCCAAACTATTTTAATATGCAAAAGTGTTTTATTATTATAGATTGACAAAATAGGGACAAAGGTCATAGGGTCATTAGAGGTCACACTGTGTAATCTCCATATGAGACTTGGTTCAGTGGTTCTTTTGACTAGGCGTGAAGGTAATCGGCAAATTCACACTAAACAGTCAACTTAACATTTTTACATTCCAGGTACCCACTGCAATGCTCTGCAATGCAACAAACTTTGGTCAAAGGTCCAAGTAGGGTCATTAGAGGTCAAAAGGGTACATGGGTCATAAAAGGTCATATTCCTGTATACGGCGGTCCGGTAAGTACGTATATCCTGTTTCTAAAATTGAAAAAAAAAGTGGCGTAAATTGAAACCAGCGTTTGAAAATTCTCAAGACTGGAATAATACCGAAATGCATTGTGGGAAAAAGGGATGCGGCCCGTAGCGATTGCATGTTCACTTTTCCGTGTTTGCGAGCACCGAAGTACCCGACAAAAACGTTCAATTGTCTCGCTAGGTTCTATAGGTTCAGACCCAATTACGATACATATTCAAAACAAAAAATATACCCTCTGATGCAAAAATCTCCATAGAACCCCTTCGTTTTCCGGAGATATTTGAGATTTAGTTTTATTTGCATGCATTCGCTATGACGGACTGATAACGGTAATCTCTCGCGCAGTACTAATTTAGATAATATCTTTCGCAGTCTGTGACACACCGACTACACACTTTCCGGACCGCCGGAATTCCTGTAAAAGTCCTGGACCAATGGTTCTTTTAATTTAGTTTGCCATAACATTTTATTTGCAGAAGTGTTTTATGGGTTTTAACAACATGGGTCAAAGGTCAAAATGGTCATTGAGGTCACTCTGTGTACACTCCCCACTGGACCTCTACACATGGATAGCGGGTTCAGACGTCGCCGATTGAAACATCAGGAAGTTGTTTTGGACCTACTTACAATATGGCGGGAAAACAATGGCATACACCTTGTTACCAACAATAGAAAGCTGTGTGGAATATGGGCACCAGCAGGTTGTATGTTGTTTCCGCCATATTGTAAAGAGAGTCCCAAAAACCAACTTCCTGTTGTTTTCACTCGGCGGACCATTCAACGGTGCGGTAGCCCGCTATCATGTGTAGAGGTCAGTGTACCGTGTGGCAAAACAAAAAACCACTTGGTGGAGGTGGCCATAAGTTGAACAAAGCACGTGACTACTAATCCTTTGTTGTATATGGTAAGATTGGACTGTTAACTAATATCCATGAAAATTCATAAAGGTTAGGTTCACTATTTTTAAGAAAAGACCCCAGAAATCAAGTAACATGCAGGACCCATTTAACCAAATGAGGCGCTATTAACAACAAATACGGCACTGTACCTTTTGCGCCCAGAACCACCAATATGAATCTCTAAGTCCAACCACCATTTCACCCTTTTTTTAAAAGACAGTTGCTGCAACAAATATTAGCATAGAATGTTTCAATGGTTAAAGTAATCCAAAAGCTAAAAACATGCCACACTTAAAAGATCAATTAGGAATGTATGATCAACAACTCTGTATTGTCCAATTAAGGCTGCATTGAATTAGGAGCTAATCTCATCATCATTTTGTGACGGCACACAAAGTATTTTACCCAAAACTTAATGACAGAGGAAGGAATAATGATATTGTTATTGCGTTTTGTGTTAAAAACATAGGTTTTAATTTCATAAAGTTGAGAATGCAATATTATTTTCAGTAACAAGCAAGTTGCAGCCCAACGCATTTATCATTTTTTGTAATTGGAGTTTGTCTATGACTTAGTCATAGTTTTATATCTTCGTGAAACATATTTTATCACCAATAAATTAATGTTTTATTATTATCAGTTAAATAATAATTATGTAAATGCAGTCCTTTGACCCAGTAGAAGTTGTTCTGCAAGAAATTTGGGCAAGCAAATGTTGATTGCAATCAATATTGTATTTGCCATTCTGTTCTTCATTGCTAGTCTTGTGGTTAACCAGCTCCTCATTTTTGTAAAATGGGTTCTGCGGGTTACTTGATTGTTGGGGTCATATCTTAAAAAGTATTGACTCTATCTTTGTGAACTTTTCAGGAATATTAGCTAACAGTCCCATCTTACCTTACAACAAAGAATAAGTAGTCACCGTCACGGAATCAACTTTTTTAACTGGATTCAACTGGATATTAAACTGGGATCAACTGGATTTGAACTGGTTCCAGTTGAAACCAGTTTAGCCGGGATCAACTGGAATTTTGACCTGGGGTGCTTTTGTTCAAAACCTATGGGACACACGGTACACTCCATATGAGACTTGGATCAGTACTGGTTCTTTTGACTAGGTGTGAAGGTAATCGGCAAATGCATACTAAACAGTCAACTTATCATTCACACTCCAGTACTGCAATGCAGCAAGCTTGATACAAGTCTCTTTTACAGCAATGCATTGACGCTTGGTTGCACAGGTAATGAGGATATCAGAGGGGACATGACATACTGGTATCAGAGAAATTTGTCGGACCAGTACCGTCGGGTTTACAAAACTTTCTCTATTAATAGGCCATTTTGAGGGAATTAAAAATAAAGGATTATTATTGTCAAATTTCCCTGTCTCTTTGTTTTACGATTTTCAGCATTTTCCTAGTCGAATGTTCCGAAGATTTCCGCTAAGTATTGATATGCTTACCACCACTTACCTCTCGACGGATTACATCGATTAAAAAAAAAGGTTTATATTTCCAGGTCTAAGGTGCAGAAACCCCATTTCAACGAAGCGGGATATTAAAACGTTTAGTCAAATGTTAGGCCAATTCAGTTCGGGGCGCACTATTATGACCAATGGGCGTAGACCAAAACAAGCTGCATAAACAATTCCCGTAGTCCATTCAAAGGGAGGAGACAAAACCCGGTGTCAAATTATTGATAATTATTACATGACATAACCGCTTGTTGAACCAAATAAAACTTGCCACATTTTCTTTAAAAAATAATAAAATTGTCCATTCATTTCTCTTTCATAATCTCAGGGAAAATGGAAGTTTATAGATTTAGAAAACCATTAACTAAAGATATTACAATGGGCCAGTATATGGCGGAGCCATTGTTAGAGCCAGGTGTGTTATCACCTTCACGATTCGGGGGTTGAGTAACAAAATACCGCCCTCTTAACAATTAACTTATACAACCAGTTTACATTATGATATAAGTCGTTGACCCTAAGTTTCTATGAAAAGCGCGGTACATGAATACAAATGAAGTTAGCAATAAGTTACGGCTTTCATCTTCTGCACAAAAGTTGTTAGGTCAAAGCTGGCCCAGCAAATTCCTGCATGATGTTTGTTTGTTTTCTTCCTTTCGAAATAAATGATGAAAAACATGGACAAGTTAATTGAAACACGCATATATAGCTCAAGATAATTATTTGCGAATGAGGCTAAGTATTGGCGCTTACGTCATTAACAAAAAAAGCCTTGTCTAAATCGGAGGAACACCTGAGTCTTCTCAAACCGCGAGAAATACACAATGGTCTGCACTCCCAGATTGAAAGGAATCTGAAGTGTTTCAACACCGCACAGCTAAAAACCCAAGAGCTAGGAACGACAAAAACCATCACAAAGACATGTGAAAAAGCCGAAGCATTAAAGGAATTTATGGGTATAAAATCTATCGGACATAGTATATGAAATATCCTAAATATGAGTACCAGATGGTTTGCATGGTAATTGGAGTATTCCTTGCGAAGAAAAGAAAAGAAAACTCATTTCAACGCCTTAAACTTTCGAGCAGTACACGATTTACGGAAAAAAAAAAAGCCGCCCGTTGATTATTTCGCTATCGTTTTGACACAAGCCATGTTAGTCTTTCACACCAAGTGAGGAAAGATGATCAGTGGTTAGTCAAGTTTGGCCTGTATGAAAGACATGCGCGTTTTACTTTAACATGGGAATTAAAAACACAGCTTAATTTAATCGTTTTCCTTTAAAATGTATAAATTTATCAAAAATGGATACAGTTGGCCTAATTTTTGTAAAATGACGAGGCTGGATTCTTGAAACATATAGTTTTTAAAATAAAATTAGGAGAAACTATACATCATACAAAGAAGCACCACTCGGTACATTGAAAGTACGTAGATGACTGACCCGCGCATAGGGGGTGGGTTTCGAACACTGATCTCTATACAATTGATTGGAAAAAACTGGGCTTCGTAATTGAAGCAGCTTGAGGGTTCATTGTTGGTCATCCAAAAAAGAAAGCCCAAGCAGGTGGTTAAGAGCCGGTCATTATACAAAAATTGTTCCCATTGAAATATGGATAAGCGACATAACAGACCACAGAATCAATGCCAATCATTGAGCCATTGTATTTGGGTTATGGGATGGCATGTCTCTAAAAACCGTGCACCCGGATACAAATTCTGTTATTTAAACAGGTGTCTCTGGAATGTATTGTGTTGGGTAGACCAAGGTGCAGCCCGTTGCTCCATTCATCTAAATATACAATTACTGTTGTTTGTAGCAACAATTGTATAGAGAGCAGTGGTTACAGTGCGACATGCGATAAAACTAAATATTTACGCGACACCTTTTCAAATGTCTCCACGTTTCATGGTTGTAGTGTTTAGGCCAACTAAACACCTTGTTAATCTCAAAATGATATCTAAAACACCTCTTAACATTTTTCTCCTATCTCTGAGGTTTTAAAAAGTGTAGTTTTCTTGCAATAAAAGATTCTAAAGGAACTTCGCTCCTATCCTTTGGGTGCTCAACGACAGTGCAAAAGGATGAGGCTTGTGGCAAAGTTGCACCGTGATCTATGCGCGTATGGGAGAATTTTCGCTGGCTTCTGTTCGGCTGCATGCGCGTTTGTAAAATATACAAACGGAATAAACATGGTAGCTTCCGATCGTGGTACAGTTGTGTATATTGGTCGGAAAAATCGGATTTTTGGCAAGGAATACTCCAAGGCCATTTGAAAAACCATATGGTAGTTTTATTTAGGGATATTTCATATATATGTGCCGATAGATTTGTACCATTAAATCGCTTTAAGTTCCCAATTCCAAAGCGTGTGTGTACACTAGAGAGGATACCAATCCATCGGTACTAATGCCAAACATTAAGAAAGAAAACTTATGGTGACATGCACCGATTTTGTACCATCTCAGCGACAGGAGTTGAGAAAGTACACGAATATTAATAATCGAATACGGAGCCCGTAAGGGGTCCTGGAAAATATTTTTTATCTCGTTTGAACGAAGTACTATCTCATTTGAACGAGTTACTATCTCGTTTGTACGAGTTACTATTCTCGTTTGAACGAGATACTATCTCGTTTGAACGAGTTACTATCTCGTTTGAACGAGTACTATCTCGGTTTGTACGAGTTTACTATAGTTTGAACGAGGAAGATACTATCTGTTTGAACGAAGTTACTTCTCGTTTGAACGAGAGAGGGTATCTCGTTCAAAACGAGATCGTAAACGCGTACAAACGACGATAGTATATCGTTCAAACGAGATAGTAAACTGTCTTCAACCGAGATAGATCTCGTTCAAACGAGCTTAGTAACCGTACAAACGAGATATTAACTCGTACAAACAAATAGTAACTCGTTCCAAATGAGATAATACTCGTTCAAACGAGATAAAAAATAATGTTCCATGACCCTTACGGGCTCGTAATCGAAAGTATTGGACCTGACAACAGTTCAAATTATGCACTCAAATTAGCCGACCATACGATTGCACCTATTCTTAGTTTCATATTCCAACAGTTCCGTGGACCCACAGGGACCTCCATGAGGATTGGCGTAAAAGCAACATCACCCTATATACAAGAAAGGACCTACTACAGAACCCTGCAATTATAGACCAATTTCACTGACAAGTGTTGTTGCAAAATATTAGACCCACATAATCGACATGAATAACATTCTATCAGATACGCAACAGGCTTTTCGCAAAAGCCGGTCAACAGGTCGCAACTCATGTCTTACAATTCATGATTAGCTCAGAATACGGACCAAGCCAACATTACTGATATAGCAATTTTAGGAATTCTCAAAAGCGTTTGATGTTGTCCCCCACGAGCGATTGCTCCTTAACTTAGATCACTATGGCATCCGTGGCAATGTCAAACGCTGGATCAAATCATTTCTCCACTAAAACGTCTCCAAAGAGTGTAGTAAAATGGGGCAGCTTCAAATTGGCCAGAAAAGTCTGAGTGGCGTGCCTCAGGAAACCAGTCCTCGGTCCCCACTTATTTCTCCTCTTATAAACGACATCCAGGAAGTAGTAGTAGTTAAAATTCGCCTCTTCGCGGACGATTGCCTTGTATATTAATACAAATAGCAAATTAGCAAGATGAAGTTCAATTACAACATGATCTAAACAACTTGTGGAATGGGCCAACTACCTGGGATGCCGCTCAATGCAGCAAAATGTAACATCTGGGGAACAGCAGGCGAAATGTAGATAAACCGAATTATTACTATGATGGGTACTAGACTGGACGTGAAGCAGGACTGTCATATTCTGGGGATTTCTATCCAAAATATCTCCAAATGAGAATAAAACAAAGTCAAACATGCAGCAAATAAATCATCAAGAACATAGGTTTCATCCAGCGAAAACTTAATAATACTTCAACTAATACCAAAGAAAAATTGTATCCGACCTTGTCAGGCCACACCTGGAATATGGCATCGACAGCATGGGATCCTTACACGGTAAAAAAACATAAACCTCCTTGAACGCATACAAAGGAGAGCTGCTCGTTATGTTAAAAACATATATTACGCGTGATGAAGCTAGGTCTTCAAATAGGATGCATCAACTGGGATGGGACAGCGTCACAACGATCGCCCAGAGCGCTCACCGCCATAACATGCTGGTCACAACAATTGTCAATGATCGCTGGATATCTCCAAAGGACTAAATTTCACCCAAGACCACCAGAGCCAGACGTGGACTAACAAAACCAAAATGAGACTTAATACTACCAACTCGACATCATTTGCCAATCATTTTTCCATGTTACAATAACACAAGGAATAACCTGCCTCAATCTACCATCCCAAAACCATCCAAAGACTTATTTTTACCAAAGACTTACCCATTCACCTTATGTGTGACAACCTCGCACCTCCTGTAAAGTTCCGGAGGAACCTTATGGAGGATATCAAACCAAAGTACAAGTAATAATTACCAGTACAGTTGTAACACATCTCAAGTCAAAGGTTTGATTGAGTGATTAAACATGTTGAAGACTGACAGGGACCCCTGAACGTGTATCTTAAATGCAGCAAATGGTTGCTCTCTTAAGGAGAGGGGGCAGGAAAAATTTGTACTAGGGGGTCAAATTTTTCTGGCGCGGGCAATACAGCCGTCAGCATTTTTTGATAATAGTGCCCCCCAATTTTCAAAATTCCAGATTTTGCCAGTTGTGTAGGTTAATTGTCAGTAAAATAGAGGCTGACTGTGAGTGCGTTAATGCTAAAAAAAACTGCAAATTGTCTAATAGAACAATTTTGTAATTAGAATCTGGATCACGATTGTAATTTTAATGGCGGACGACACCAAATTTTGTCCGTCAATGATGATGAAATAGTTGCCAACCAAGAAATATAATTCTATATGACTACTGAAAACCGACGTTAAATCGATGAGCGTAGACATGTAACATGGCGCAATTTCCGGGCTTATTTCAACTGGAAGGAGTGTTTCAAGGCAGCTGTGACTTATATGGAGATCTTCCTGATATTTATTAGTCTAATGACAAAAATTCCTTCTTTGCGACTCAAGAATTTTGAGCTCGATCTCACAGGGTTGTGTCCACGGTGAATTACCAATGCAACTTATGTAAAAAATCTCAAAATATTCCAATTTTTGGTAAAACTTGTTACACAAACATGTGCTAGCTGTATGTACATTGCTTTAAAATAAGAATAGACACTAATAACCCTATTATTTGTCTTATACCTTGTTCATTTATGTGCCAATGAGTTTCAAAAGTTCTTATTGGCCCTAACACCAATGCAAGGTTAATGGTTCGATGACCGACCATCATAGATGTTCCAGGGATGTTCTTTTCAATTTTTTCCGTGAATCAATGTACGTTTGATTGGGTACAGTCCTTGGAAAGTTTCAAATCCTTGTTGTATAAAACCATGCACCCGTTGAAGAGAACGGTTGATACCTATTCTTATAAACGGTTGATTCAAAATAACTTTTGGATTGGAATACTTACCTGCTACTGAAGCATGATGGATTTGAGCCGTGAATCTACTATAATGGTGGAAAGAAGATCAAGTAAAAAAATGAATGAATGGATAGCAATGCCAACATCCATATCTTTTGTAAATATTGTTTTTAAACAGAAATTTGACCCATTCTTAGCTATTTGACCCCTTAATAACCTAAACCAAGAAAGAAAAGTCAGCGCGAAATGGAATTCATTGTTGAAGCAATGACAAGCAATGATGCATAATGAAAAGATATATTTTCATGATGTGCCTGCCACAATAGGAAGAAAGGTGTCATTATATGGCAAGCGTGCATATGTCAACATATAGAAAAAAACTCGTTTTTCCAAATTGATAAACTTAATTTACAAAAACAAAAAAACAACCTAAAATTAAAAAAAAAAAACCAATTTATATGCACATATAAACTAAATTTATCAGTGAAAAAAAGAGTTTTACTTCAAAACTTTTTGTCAATCTACAATATTAAGTTTTATTCCTATTACCCGTTTTTCAACATGGTAATTTACGTCATTCATGTGAATAAACCTGAATTTTATAACAGTTATTTCTTGAATCTTAAGTTTTTTTGGTAAAACTGTTATTTTAATTTAAAAACTAAGGTATAAGCTCTGAAAAAAATAAAGTTCTCAAATCTGGAAATAAACTAATCAGTGATAAACTTATAGTTTATCAAACAAAATGGAACACGGTTGGTCAACTGCAAAACATTTTTTTTCAAAGTGATAAGCAGAGTTTTCTTGAAACAAGGTTGATCAAGTGATTGACAATGCCCAAAAAAATCAAAAAAGGTTTATCAAGTTGAAAAGGTTTTTTTCAAAATTCAAAGTTTTTTGTTTTTTTGTTTAAAGGTTTATTTTATAATCAAGTGAAAAAAATCAATAAAACTAGGCGGTGGTTCTCGAACCAAAGGTCCCCCACCCAGTGCGGTAGCTAAAGAACAAGAAGCAACATAATTTTAAGAAAACTTCAGGGAGACTTGTGATGGAAATAAGTGGGTCTCAAACCAATGAGACGCTCCCTTGAGGGGACATGACTCAAAAATCTTTGCACGGAACTGTGACCACACCCACCAAGTTTCATCCTCTACCACATGATTAGTGATTGACCTTGAATGACCCACTGAACGTCAAATGACCTTCAACAATTTTGGCATTGTAGGTTGACCACAATCACTAGGTTTCATCCTCCTACCACATTCTATTCTACGTTCATGGACCACATTAGTAATTTGACCTTGAATGACCATGCAGACCTTGTGAAATGACTCCAAAATGTTTGGCACGAAGTATGACCAACAACCACCAAGTTCATCCCCTACAACATGATTAGTGATTTGACCGTGAATGACCCTGCCATGACCTCCAAAACTTTCGGCATTAAATGTTGTGACACATTCACTAGGTTTTATCCTCTACCTATGAGTAGTAATTTGACCTTAATGAACCCACATGACCTTTAAAATGACCTCTAAATTTGTGGCACTGAACTGTTGAGCACACCACATAAGATCATCCCCTACCACCATAGTAGTGATTTGAACCTTGGGACCCATCATTTGACTTGAAATTGACCTTCAAAAGTTTTAGCACTGAATGATGACCACAACCGCCAATTTTCACCCTCCTAACCAATGTTTAGTGATTTGAAATTGGATAGGACCCTGCATGACCTTGGAAATGCCCCTCATAATTTTTGGCCACTGAACTGTTGACCTACGCCAAATTTTCATCTCCGCCACATTGTTTAGAAGATTTGACCTTGAATGACCTGTCATGACCTGAAATGACCTTCAAAAAGTTTTGGCACTGAATGTTGGACACCCATACCCACCAAATTTAATCCTCCTACCACGTTTAGTGATTTGGACCCTTGAATGATCCCGCATGACCTGAGGATGGACCTTCAAAAATTTCGGCACGGAGTGTTGACCACACCCACAAAATTTCATAATCCTATAAGTTTTATAGCAATTGTACCTCCATTTTTCCTATTTTGACCGCATTTAACCTTTGACCAAGGCCCACAGGGACCCATCTTCGAACTCATCCGCCGCCTACCCGGCCGACCGGAATGGACATCTATGGTGCGAAGGTGGATGGCAACTTGCTCCTCAAAGATACGTGTTTGTTGACCACTTGTTTATTTATAGATATTTAGCCCGAGTTTTGACAAATTTGCCTCATTTTTTACCACATGTGAACTTTGCCTCGCCAATGACCCACTTGTAGCCCACCCCTGCCTAAGTGAGATACATCATGTTGCCAAGATGGACATCCACAATTGCTTTGCTCCACAGACTATCGCGAAGGGAAGCAAACACACAAGGACGGCCAAGCATCCATAGTCACCCTTCGCAAACAAGGGGGACCAAAAATTGTCCAAAACGAAAGATGAAGATAGGATACCCAGTCACGTGAGGGTATTGCCCGCGAAACTCAGAGTATGGTTGCCTTCCAGAGATCTCTACTTTGGAATGGTTACATTCATCTCTAGCCTTGTAAGGGGATAAAGCATCTTAAATTCCAAAGGAGCACTGTAAATAATATGTGTATAGTGGGTGAGCCAGGCATGTTGGTCGGTTCCACCTGGGGGGGGCATTTTAAGAGGCATTTATACCAGAGCTACCTCATTCCTATGACATACACGAAAATGTATGAGACCCATCTGAAGGGGTTAGCTTAACGAGACATGAGATTTTCCAGGAAGAAAGAGCCCCAATTTTCTCGAACCCGTTTTTTTAGCATATTGGGAATGCTACCAATGTATTAGATCAAC
>JAMKCH010028133.1:0-18991 GCA_023653785.1 Ophioderma brevispina
AATTTGGGGCATTCCACTTCTCAGAAGGGAAATGCATATATTTCAGTCAACATTGGAAAGGAAATCAGGCTTCAGTTAGATGATTTATAAAACATAATGTGTTTTTGAATACTTTTTACTATCTATTACTTACAAAATTAAATCATTACATCTCACATTCAGTCTGAAATTGCATGATTTTTTACCACCTTTGGCATTCGTCACGGCAGCCATGCATAAATGTTTGTTTATACATGGTCACATGATGCGTATTGACCAATCGCGTACGCCGATAATATGAGGTATACATGAATAGTTAGTAATGTTGCGATACTGTTGGGATTTCTCATATGCGTAGGCAGGAGGATCCCGCACCCCAGGGTACGGATAATGGGGAGGATCCAAACCACTATGACAGGGGGTCATATGGGGCCGCTCTAGGCCCCTGGTGCGGCAGGGTCCAAGGGAGGCGGAGTCCAGGGGCAGAGCCCAGTGGGGGTTCAGGAGGCGAAGGCCCCAGAAATATACATTTTTTCGCAATTTGCACCTTATTTCAGTGCCCTCTCCTTCCTTTTTAGTGCCCCGGGGTGTGCGTGCTTCCTCCGCATCCCCTGACTTTGCGCATGCTTCTGTAAAAGTGTAAATTATCATATTTGTAGGTTTATCACTTTTGATGGAATAGCCCATTGGTTGACTTCATTTGAATTACATACCCCACTGTGGGAGATTTAGGTTAAGTGATCCATAGGAGGAGTATGGATTGCAAACTGTCCATTGCAGTGATTTCTTTGTAATGCACACAATACCTATTGTACCTAAAATGTTATTGTTTTTTGTTTTGCAGACACTTTATGGCAGTCAATAGAAGAATCTTGCAGGAATCTCTGGATGGTTTATTAACAACAGCAGATGTAAGTCTGAAATGACAGCTTCCAAATTTACCTACCTACTGTAAAATTAGTGGTATATCAAACATTTGTTGTTTATATATTAATCTTAAATTAATCTTTAATTTGATTTTCAATCTGTTGTGTGTATGTGTGTGTGTCACTAAAATGTTAAGTTTTTTTTTTAAAATTGACCTTTGAAATGTTGAACTTCAATTGGAACCAAACTTGTGTCATAGGTGCACCATGGAATCCCTCATTATGTTGATGAAGTCAAAGGTCATGTGCCAAGGTCAAAGGTCATGTGAGGTCAAGTTGAAAAATAGGCTAAAAATGTTAAATGACCTACATTGAAAAGTTGAAGTTCAAACTTGATTCATAGGTAGAATATGGGATCCCTCCATTGTTGTGAGGGTCAAAGGTCACATGCAAAGGTCAAAGATCATGTTGAGTCAACCTTGTAAGATAGCTGGGCAGTCCACAGCTTATATTCTTTGAATATAGGGAGCGTGAAAGCCGAGAACTACAAAATTCGAGTTTCAATTAAAATTCCTACAAGTTCAAATATTCCCCTCTTGTAAATCCTGTATATTTTATACACCAAAGTTATTTTCAATAAGGCCATGACATCAAAAACTATATCCTTATTTAGCAGGCAAACTCTGGAAGGTGTCAAAATCATGTAAAGACTCAATGGCAATGTATTCAGCCTTGAAAATCTAAGGAGAGCATTCTATTGGCAAAGACAGATGACTTATTGAGACAAAATTAAATGCTTTATTCACCTTTTACTCAATGAGATATCAAAATAAAGGGTAAAATTTGTCACCGGTAAATTCCGGGTTGTAATGACGCATAACTTTGTTTTTGTTGAAGAGGCGAAATAGCAGGTAGTTTACATATGAACTATCACTATACTTTGTGCCGTAATTTCTTTTGTCTGCACCAAAACTATGCCCCCATTCCCACCAGACGGAACCATGACAACACACAAGGGAAATACATTGATGCGTGTTACATGCAGCAACTGTATGCACGCGTATATAGATGCCTATTTCAGATAAGGAATTGTGACAGCGACTAAAATATGACCATTTCTTGTTGCAGTTGTACTATCGTCAGAAAGGCTCCCGTCTGCCTACCAGACCCGAGGCCATCCATGAGACATTTGAGCTTTGTGCTGATGTCATAGTTGCCAAGCTACAATCCTACCATCATCAGGCTGACGAATATCACAACCAGTGCTTACAAGGTACCGCATAAGCTGCTATTTTTACGGTGCTTTTATTTTTGCAAATTTTGCGAGTAGACATGGGAATGTAAATATAAAGGCACCCATAAATGTATTTGTGTAATAAAGTACATACTTGTAATAGATTCCGCAAAAAGAGCAGTTAGCTTAATGCACTATCAGTGATTTGCTCAACCAGAAAATAAAAAAAATCAGCAAAAATCAGA
Source organism: Ophioderma brevispina (assembly GCA_023653785.1). Classification (NCBI taxonomy): domain Eukaryota; kingdom Metazoa; phylum Echinodermata; class Ophiuroidea; order Amphilepidida; family Ophiodermatidae; genus Ophioderma; species Ophioderma brevispina. Next base: position 2,325 of record JAMKCH010028133.1, read on the forward strand.
TTTTAGCATAACAAGTTTAGGTATCCTAACATACCCCAAAAATTATATGACCAAGAGTAACCTACTAAGGACAAAATCAGATATTCGTAATTGAATAGAGATGCATATATATTTCATATAAGCACAAATGTGTTTCAATCAATAGAGCTCAATAGGATTCAGCAGAAAAAAATGTATAATTTTTGATGCCATTCAGCACGTCACTATGTGATGCGGTCGATGATTTGTGTCTAGTCTCGACATAAAGTTACATTTTGACCATATCCAGTTTTACAGCTCTTTGAAGTTAGATTTAAAATCGGTGGCAGCAGAAGAATCATAATTTTTTTGGGGGGTCACCTATATTTAACACATGTCCTTAAGGATCCTTCACAAAAGTCACAAAATTAGGATTTGGCATGCCTTAAAACTGATCATTCGCAATTTTGATTGATTTTTTGCTGCATGTAAAAAGCTCAGTTAAGTATGTAGTTTTTCTTAAAGGTGCATTTCTTGATTCTAGAATCTTCTGCATTATGGTTCATTAGACATCCTTGTGAAAAGTTCATTCCAAAAATTTCAGTTGATTCCAATCTTGTGTTTTGGTGTTACGAGCAAATGTTTGTATTGCAGTGTCCCATAGACCACTGCACTGTGATTTCTGTCCGTTTATGAATAGAAAATAGAAAATTGTGTGCAGAGACGATCAAATTTGCCATCAGATTGGGCACACATACTATACTTATCGTAATGGTTCAGATGATACAAAAATCTCAACTTTTTTTAGGTAAGGCGGGGATGAGGCTGTGGATTACGAAATGTCCCTTTAACTAATAGAACTTGACAGACAAAAAAATGGTTGAAACTACATAGCAGGCGTATTGACATCAGTTTTTCCTTAAACATTTCAGAGTTCCGTGAGCAACTGGAGAAGCTTGAGAAGGCCATAGCCAAAGTTCCAGCTCTGGTCATACAGGAAGTGTTCAGGGGTCACTTGCAAAAATCGAAAACCAAACTAGAAAGCATAGCGAGAGATTTCAACAGTAGACTAGCAGAATGGGATAGGAAAAGGGTGAGAAAAAAGAAATGAGGCCAAACATATGTTTGCTATTCATCTTTAAAGCCATAATCAGTCATTATTTTCAAATTTTGGAAAGACTTCCATATGTACCCCCCTCCTAGATATTTACATGATACAAAATTTATTTTAATTTTGGCCTTGTTTAATTAAAACGGAATAAAAAGCTAAAATAATCAAATTTTATGTTGCATGTAAATATATGAGGGGGGGGTACATATGGAAGTCTTGCCCAAATTTTATATAACTGATTTTCTCTGAATTGAGAGTGTACATCTCGTCGTGTGAGCGCAAGAAGGTCGTAAGTGCAATAGCTGCCATGTGATATGTTCTGTGTGATGCCTTGTATTAGAATAACTCACAATTTATCTTTCCTTGAGTAAGTGGCTCTTGATTTCAAGAATTACTGACCAAAGACTAGACAGTATATTTGATGGGAATTTGACAAATGGCAGCTATCACACTTACAACCTTCTTGCAGTCATATGACAATCTTTTCCGTTCTGCATGAAAACGGACATTAAAACATTTCAAAGCCGTCATTTCAAAAGTGGCATTTTGTAAATGGAGTGTAACTATGCACGGTTGTAATGGTATGTTAATGATAAATCTAACCCTGTACACTAATCCTATCTATAATTAGACCCATACACCCTAATTCACGGTGTCTATGTACCCTACCCCAACACTAACATTGTGCAAGGGGAGACCTCGTCACACATCCATCTCTGTGGGTCGGTGGTGTGGTTGGGACTCTTGCACTGGTCACCGTATGTACTGCGGGGAGGCCCTGGTAATCTTGGGCTGACTGCTTCCCGAATCCCAAGCATCTGCATTTGAATCCCCACCTCAGACATTCCATCAGATCCTGTGGCTTGGCTGTTGGGAGTTCCTTGTCCCAATCTAGTTCCACCAGAGATCCTTTGTTCCATCATCTAGAACTTGAACTTTATTTCCATATTATCAAAAAGCATATACAATATTGCATAATTATAGCAAACAAAACATTATAGCGATAATATGGAGGAGGCATCCAAAGGACCATAAAGGCCATCTGCCTGCATCTGAATGTTCTTCCAGAGTACATCCCACATCTAGAGAAGTGCTGTTTCAAAAAGAAGGTTAATCGCTATCTTGATGCCAACCAATCAGCTCTACCTTAATTGTATTGTTGCTGTTAGCACCCTGGGCCTGATATGCTTTTCACAAAGTTTCTAAAAAATGCATAAAACCTACACTGAAGTTATAGTGTACTGTTACTGTGCATTCACATAAAAAGTTGGGGATCCCTACAAAAACCACCCAGGTTTAGAAAAAAAAAGCTGACTTCACTATAACAATCATTTCTAATACAACAATCCAAAACTTAACTTAGACGGAAATTGAAGGAGGTGTTTGTTTACATTTTGAAGAAAATCAATTATTCTCACACTTGGTCAAAATCAGTGTGGAAAGACTTTCTTGCAGAAATGGGGATTGGATTGATTTCTGGTTTTGGTAAGATAAGAGTAAACAAGGGTAATGTGAAATTTGCAGAGATACTTGTCAGTTTGTTAATTCATAGTTGTTGATTTTCAGAGAGAGCACAAGACGTTATTGAGGCCGACCCTTGGTCATCCGCATAACAAGAATCAACTGCAGTCATTGTGTGACAGTGAGGAGAGTAGAAGGCAACAGTATGTGCACGGTATAGAGGAAAATGCACAGAACCTAAAGGTAGGAGCAATAAGCTACAAAATGTCAGTAGGCTGTTCCATTAAAATCTGTGCCACCCCTGAGGCAAGATTAGTGATGGTGTTTCACAGGGGGTGTATGTATTTTAAATGTAAGGGTCTATTGGTTATTACATGTGAAATCCACACCCTTCCTGTGAAAGATTCTTGTTAAAATCTTTTACAGGGGGACGATATATTCCAATTGGAACAGCATATTTGCACTCTGTCTGGAAGAAGGACACTTCTGAGAAGATGGAAGTTACAGGGGAGGGCAGCCAAGAAATCCCAATTTCAGACTTGGTTTAAAGGGGGATGGTCCAATGTTTAAATTAAATATTTGTACATATATTGCTGACCAAATTTTATTCAAATGAGATAACAAAACTAAAACAAGAGGACCGGTGGAACAAGAGGGCTGGTGGAATAACCTTTTGGTTGCTCAAGAAATTTTGAGTGTCCTGACAATTGAACAGGTGATATGCCAAGTCCTGACAAAGGTTATGCCTGCTGTAACGACATGAAAATCAATCAATCAAGCTTTATTTATTCACGGAACACAATCAACGGAGTCGTTTTTCACTGAGGCCGTGAGGCAAAATATATACACATATAAACATACATGGTTAAAACCAAGGTACATGTAAACTTGGCATGGTGTAATTGGGTAATGTACATGTACAAATGTAAAAGCAGTATTGGTAAAATTGTGAAAAAGTGAGCTTATAAGAGCCATAGGTTGCAATATTTTTAAGTTTAGACATTTAAAAATTGTTTAGAGAACTGATGATCTCTTAATTCAATAATTCTTGAAGTTGTATCCTTCAATTGCAACACGGTAAGAAATAATGCGTTTTTAAATCGTTCTTGGTTTAGGAAGGTGAATATTGTATGTCACTTCTGCGACAATTTATAGTGTGTATTATGAAATGAAAAAATATCATTAAGACAGAATTGCATTTTTAAGAACTTTATATTTTAAGATAATTGCAGTTAAAACTTGCTATTGCAAGTGGAAGCATTACGTTCAATTAAGAACCTCATACTGGTGGTGTCCCATGTTTACACCACAAAATAACGTGAGAACAGCTTCCCTATTTTGACTTGTTTGGGGGAGACGATTTTGCAATATTGATACCCGCAATTCCCAAACATATTTACATAATCAAGATGGGGGAACACAATAGATGTAACCGGTTTAAGAATGGTTACCCTGGCATATCGGTTTACATTTCTTTACCTGTATAATCCGTTCAGGCCTTCTTACGTATATGCCAATATTCATCATATACCAAGTTAGATTCTTCATCTTGATGAACACAACCAAGAGATTTACAATTATGGTATTACTTTGGGTACATTAACATTATGTTATATGAATGCTTAGTGTGCACAATAATTGTATTACCGTACTAGTCTCGCATATTAGCACCCTATGACCATAAATTCCAGATTATTACATTTAACTAAGTTTATTGGATTTTAACAGTTGTGAAGAGAATCAAGATCCATATTTATACATTCAATTATGTGCATCAATTAGAGTTGATAGACCAAATAGTAATCAAAAGCTGTATTCAGCCCTACCATATTACACTTTACAGTGGGAACAGCATTGGGCTACATTCATTAATATAAATTAAGAAACCAAGAGGCCCTTCTATTGAGCCTGTGAGCATACCGCATAAAAGATTTTGACACTCGATGATAACCATCAATACCTGTGAATTGAGTCGTTACTAAATATAAGATTTAAACACCTTAATTCCTATCATTTACTATCAACCATATAATTTTAAGTTTATTTATAAAATTTCTGATTTACATGTCGAAGGCTTTCCTTGAGATCTATGCAATACAAAGACCAGATAATTATTACCCTCATCATTGCCTTATACCATTTCAGTACATTAATTAGTGCGTTGCGGGTGAATATGATGGACGAAAGCCTGACTGTATTATTACTAATTAAATTATTATCATTGAGTAATTTGCTTAGTTGGTCAAATACAGCCTTCAACTAACTTTAGAATAACAGAAGAATTATATGGCCTATAATTGCTGGATCTGCAGGGTCTCCTGTCTTAAAAACTGTAATTACTTGCCCTTTTTCCAACTATTTTTGAAAGTGCAACTGGTGAAATAGTGATTAACCAAATATGTTCCAATAGGTGAGTGATACACCCTGGTGTCAGCTATTTTTAAGAGTCTGGAAAGGCCATGTCTTCACATCCTGTACCTTCTTATTCTGTATGAATATAAATATGTAAACACATATCACAGTAAACGGTACAAAAATTAAATTCTGTATTAGTAATACATATCAGCAATAAACATAATACAAATAATCAGTTGAAGGCGTGTCAATTTTAGTTGCTATAGTTTTTAGACCCTACTTTAACAAACTTGAGTTTAGTGCATTGGCAATATCTTTAGGATTATTTACAGGTCAATCATCTGTATCATGCCAGTGATAATTGCATGTTTATGGTTTAGAAGGAATAAATTTCTAAGTTGCTCCCAGGTTTTCTTAATGTTAATTTTTATTTGTCAGCAATACTTTATTATAAATCGTTTTACTTGCGAATTGTAACATTACATTTATTTCTATCAGCACTGAATTCCTCCACTGAATAGGATCATATGCCGAAATTTAATAGCTGATAGCTTTAGTTTGTCCCTAGCACACCATAAGTTTACAATATTATCATTTAACAAGGTGGCTACTTTCTTCCGAACACGAACTGCTTTTTTGAGGAGCATGTGTTATTTGGGAATATCAAAATCCACAAAGTTTTTTCAATAATTGACACACGGTGTTAACACACCCTGAATTGAATATCATTCCAATTGATTAGATTTCTAATCCTGAATAACAATGCCCATGTCCCCTCAAATTTAGCATAGGAACACAAAAATCATAAACATTTATATATTTATGATAGTGCTTATTCAGTATCATTATGATTATATACATTATTACAATTATTATTTGTCATTTTTACTCCAGAGTACATAAGTCATAGAAAAATCACTAATGCCTACATGAAAACACCTGAATCAATATTTTTTCACTGAGATTAGAACAATACACTACAAGGTCAATTAGTGTAGCAATTGATTCGATAATTCTAGTTGGAGTCTTGATTAAATATGATTAAGATGAAACTTTTACATAGATCAATGCTTTATATATATAACAGTGTGGTGTGGAAGATAGTCAAAATACACAATTTAAATCACCTATCAACTGTAATCTTTAACTGCTCAAGTTCATTGAGTGTAATATTTCATTCACGAGGGTTACGAATATGTCAAATATGTTGATCTGGTGGCTGTACATAAGATTACAAAACAAAATGATTACAGTTCAATGGTGAGGAGTGATTTCAAACTATAATGATTTCAAGCATGTCAGAGATTCACAGTCTGTTCTCAAATTATGTGAGAACAATACGATTTAATAGCAAAGCTCACACCACCGACGAACATCCTTCAATTGTAAGATTGGTGTGCACTGTTTTCTATCAGGTCTATACAAAAAATAGTCACTAATATGAATACATCATATCATCCAATAGTATCATCCAGAAGGTTTACACTAAGACCCTAATATATCAATATGATTATTATGTCGAGATGTGTCTGAACAGTAATGATCAAAATTATGATGTTAGAACTACGTACATTCAAGCTCTGAGAAATTTACAACTTCCATATTCATTACTCTTAATACATCAAACATGTATTCTCATCTCTGTTAAAAGATTAGTATTATTAGATGAACATTTATTGGGTAAGGTTACTTTGCACATTACTACAAATCGTTGATGGTATCTATTGAAAAGGCCTTTCACAAATTCCCATCAACATTCCCAAAGAAGGGTAACTGTTCAGCTACGCCACAAGTACATTCAAACCTATTGAAACAGTCTCACATTTTGCATCCACACTTAACCATTTCGTCTGATCGTATTTTGTGATAACATGTTTGGTCCACTGAGTGTTTGTTGGCAATCATTCATTTTGTAATCACAGTAAACATGTGGATAATTGGGTTTGTTTGTTTTGTTATTGGCTTAAAGGTGCAACAAGAGATTTCACAGGTGTCCCAAAAAATTTGAAAGTTCTGATTTTTGCCCTGCTGTAAAGCTTTCTATCAAAAATATCCCCATCTGAAAGGATTAAGCTGAGAAATATTTCTTTGGTACAAAAATTCTGCAATTTCTAATTTTGTATAGGAGCAAATACGAAATTCAGCCTATGTTTTACATTGAAATATAAGCAAATCAAAATCACATTTTTCTCTTTTAAGATATTTCCGTAGCATAATACAAGGTCAGAAATCCATTGAGTGTCTAATCTATTTGAAATTACTATTATGACACAATATTTGGATGCCTCAAAATCTCTCGTTGCACCTTTAACTTTGCTCGATTGAGTCACTTTATCCCTAAACTGCTTGTATATCAGGAATCTGGCAAGTAAATTGTTGCACCCTGCAAATTTGTCCAACACAAAATTTAATTCATACTATAACATTTTTGCCCCCACATAGAATATATTGAAACAAGTATACATGTAGTCAGTGTTAACATTTTAATGGTTCGGAATATAATGATTTATGGTGTTTAGCTATAGGGTCACTGCAACATATTTCTATTGACTACACTGATTATCCCCACTTCTAACCATCTCTTTTTCTTCTTGTAGGATCTTGCCAAGACGTTAGGAGATGACTTCATCAAAGACTTGGCATCTACAGGAGAGAAACTCCTTGCTCTGTTTGATTCTCTCCTTACAGTGGATGATGTGGAGACAGGACGTAAGTTAACTTAAAGGGGAATGGCCCGATTTAAGTCTATATAAGTTTTTCATCTTGATAGAATGGCATTCAACCCAAAACCCCATCTGCAAAGTTTCGCGCCAATAGTGCAACCCGTTTTGATGTGAGAGCTAAAAACATGATTTTGCAATTTTGTACTGTATACAATTAATATTGGTCGACCAAAAAGGGGCAAATTTTCGCTCATAACATCCAAACCAAACATCCTTTAGCCCTAAGATTTCACAGGGTGAGAAAAATAGTGGCTTTCTTCTGATAACAAAATTTTGACCACATCCGGTAAAATCTGGGGTCCCTGGGGACGAGGCTATTAGTGATCGGGCCATGGACCTTTAAACATAAATGATAATCTTAAGAGTAATATGCACCAGCATATTTCTCTAGTGCTTTCTCAAAAGGGTACCTTTATGGATGGAATGAAATCATTTTGGGGTGTAAATGTAAATGGTGTGCCCACAGGCGGAATGCCCATCTCTCTGTCTTTGGCGTTTGGGCCAGACTCCATCATATAATGTTGCTGACTTGCTGCTGTTGGAAGTTCGCCACTCCTCCAAGCACATTTACATTCCCAGCATATGCCGGTACCCATTTATACTCCTGGGTGGAGAGAGGCAAGCGAGGTCAAGTGCCTTGCCCAAGTGCACAACACATTGGCCACAGCGGGGCGCGAACCCACAACCTTATGCTTATGAGACGAACGCTGATCCAACTGCACCAATTGTGCCCGTTCTAACTTGGAAGAAATAATACTATAGTTGCATTGACAATCAAACCATAATTTCTGAGCAGCTCAATTGCTCCAGAGCTCCTAAATGAACTCAGGAGAGTTATTAACAGAGCTCCTCTTATTTTCCTAAATGAAGGCCTGAATTGTATAGTATAGTTCTCTGGCTGGCTGGGGTGGATAAATTTTATTCCATCCCAAGAATATGACCAAAAAATTCAAGAAATAAAAACTTGTCTTTAACCTGGATTTGAATGAATCCAGGACCTACCCTAAGCTAACAAAGAAGTTAGATTTGTGTTATTAGGCCAAGGGAATTTGATTCTTAGTTTCCTGTTGGAGCACACATCAGATTTGTCACTGCGGCAAATATTTCATTATTTTGTGAAAAATTGTTTTTTCTTGAAAACTTGATAAAAAACAAATTTGCAGTTGCTCAAATGAGCTGAGATGGGGATTTTGAGAAGGACAGAGAGAGCAATGATGAGAGCAATGTGTGGTGTGAAATTGATGGATAGGAAGAAGACTGAGGATTTGATGCAGATGTTGGGTTTGGAAGAAACGGTGGACCGACTGGCCAAGGCAAATGGTGTAAGATGGTATGGGCACGTGCTGAGGAAGGATGAGGAGCATGTTTTAAAAAGGGCTTTTGAGTGCGAGGTGGGTGGTTTGAGGAATTGGGGGTCGACCAAAGAGGACATGGAGAAGCAAGTGGGGCGGAGACGCGGAGGGTTGGGTTGAGGATGGAGGATGCATTGAATCGGGTGAAGTGGAAGGAGGGGAGGTAAGGGCGTTGGTACGAATTGAGGTGAATCCGGCCAAACCCGGTTGCGGGGACAAAAACCGGGATTTAAAACTTTGGTTTTACTAATACTACTACTCAAAAATATTCAAGCATCCCTTCCTGTTCATTTTACCGCAGTAAACTTGGGAGGGGTATCACAGTATTACCATAAATAATGAATTCCTCCAGATTTTGTCCCGCTTGTCATATACGGGTGCAAAAAATGCTGAACTGATTTGGACGGATTGCGATAGCAAAATCTGGCTTTATGAAATGGCAATGTCTGGATGTACGTATGTACGGATGTAGTGTGTGTGTTGGACACAAAAGTAAACATTTTGCCATAACTTTTTCCAGATGCAGCTAGAGTAGCCAAATTGGTATTATTGTAGGACGGGGGCACAAGCCCTTACAACCCATGTAATTCATTCCCCCAGGGACATCCCTGGGTCGACAGGGGGTGGGGGAAATGTCAAAAAAGGTGAACAATTTCACAAAAAAAAGGTAAAACATTTTGCCATAACTTTTTTTCCAGCCAGTGAGCTAGAGTAGTCAAAACTTAGGTATTTGTAGGAGGGGACAAGCCCATGCTAACCATGTAATTCACCCAGGTCCTCTTGGTCTGACAGGGGGTAGGGAAAGTCCAAAAAAATAGGGACGGCGGCCCCAAATAGAGGTCCGATAGTGCAATGGTTTCTCGAAACCATAGAAGACCACACCATAGAACGGAGACCACACCCTAACAAGTGTCAGCCCTAGCAATACCCCGACCACATCCCCTAACCCCGACCCACCCCATTACCCCAGACCACACCCCATACCCCAAGAACAACAACCCATACCCCCAACACACTAACTCATACCCAACGGACCACAATCCCCTACCCCGGATCACATCCCCATACCTCCGGACCAGCCCACGACCCATTACCCCAAAACCAACCCCCCGGACCCCATCCTGGTCACCCCACAGACCACACCCCATACCTGGCAACAACCATACTTCTAAGACCAATGACATATCCCCAGTCCAAACCCCAATCAACTGGACCACACACACACCCTCACAAGTGACACCCTATGCAATACGCCTCGACCACACCCCATACCTCCAGACCACCACCCCCTTAGGGACCACATCTCCATACCCCAGACAACATCCCCATACCCCAGCCACACCCCCTATCCCGGACCACACCACATATCCAGGGACCACACCCCCACCCCAGACCACATCCCTAAAACCCCGGACCATACTCCCACTGACCACACCCCAAACCCTGGGCAACACACCAATACTTCCAAGATCACCCCATATCTCCACACTCATATCACCACACCACACCCCAGATCACTGGACCACAAACACCACACCTCACAAGTGTCGGCCTATGCAAATACCCCGACACACACACATACCCCTGAGTCACACCCCCTATGGACCTATTCCATTACCCTGGGACCATACCCCAACCACACCCCATACCCCGACCAAACCCCCGATACCTCCCGGACCACACCCCATACTCCCGAACACACCAATACCCCGACCACACCAGAAATAACCCCCCGACCACACCCCCAATCCCTCTGGACCAATCACTGCCCACACCCCATACCCACCAACCACACCCCATATCCCGGACCCACACAACCCATACCCCTGGACCCACACCCCATACCCCCGGACCCAGCCCCATACCCACGGCCACCAGCCCATACCACGGACCACAGCCCCATACCCCCGGACGACACCCCCTACCCCAGACACATTCAAACCCAGACCAACCCCCTTACCCCACCAGAACACAATCCTACCCACAGACCACACCCCCTACCCACAGAACCACACCCTACCCCTAGACCACACACCCAGACCCCCGGGACCATACCCACGGACCACACCCCAACACCCACAGACCACCACCCCATACCATGGGCAACACCATTTACTTCCAAGACCACACCCTCCTATATCCCCCAGACCATCCACCCATATGACTGGACCCAACACCACACCCTCACAAAGAGTCAGCCCTATGCAATACCCCCCAACACCACCACCAGACCCAAGCCACACCCCCCACAGACCACATCTCCATACCCCTGCCGACCACACCCACAACCATACCCCAACCACACCCCCTACCCCGACGACACCCCCTACCCCCGGAGCCAAACCCCAGTTTGAGTCGCCAGTTTCAGCCCTGTGTTTTTTTTTTTTTTTTTTTTTTTTTTTTTCTTTTGACGACAGATCTCCAGATATTTTGTTCACAAAAAAAGTGTCAATGAATTGAATCCATGGAAAATAGGTCAAATATGCCTAATTATTATGCACAAATTAGCTACTTAGAATGCTTATATACTGATGTAAATCTAATCAGTACGAGAACATGTCCCTGCACCCTTCCACCAAGTTTAGTCCTTTGTGAGTACAGATCTCCAGATATTTTGTTCACACAAGAAAGTGTCAATGAAAATCATGAAAATAGGTCAAAAATGACTATTATATAAATTAGGTACTTAGAATGCAATATACTAAGTAAATCTAATCAGTTGAGAACTCCTGTTATAGGCCCCGCGTCACCCTCCCGCACCCTTCCACCAAGTTTCAGCCCTGTGTGACTTCAGATCTACAGATTTTGTCACAAGAAAAGCTTCACGGACACACCGACGACGACGACACACGGATCATGCGCCATATTAAAGGTCTTTCCTATCGGATGACCTAAAAAAAGCAGCGTCAACATTTCCTAAAAAGGTAACTTTTGCCAGTTACGGGTACGGGGGGGGGGGACGGGTTGGCGCAGCGTATCTTCTCGCCTTTCACCAATGAGGTCTCGGGCTCGATCCGTAGAGGTCTTCTCGGGGCTCTTTTTTATCTGAATTGGTTCTCGATCCCATACTCGATCTCGCAGGTTTTCTCCGGGTACTCTGGTTTCATCCTGCTTCTAAAAATCGAGCTCTTGGTATAAATCTGTTCTTGTAATATGGTTTCTCTGATGTGCTGAGCGCCTCTCTTTCATGGCTCGCCGCACAGGGTGTCGCCTCTTGAGGTCATTGTTTACGTGCGACGATATCGCGCTGTTAAAAATATTAAAGTATTATTATAACTTTTCCAGATGAGCTGAGTACCCAAACTAGATAGATGGTAGGAAGGGCACAAGCCCTACTAACCATGTAATCCATCACCCCAGGGTCCTCCCCTGGTCTATAAGGGGGTGAGGAAATGTCAAAAAGGTCAAACATTCCCAAAAAAGTAAAATCTTTTTTCATAGATGAGTTTTTTTTTTAATTTTTGACAATAAAAAAAAAAAAAAAGCCAAACTCAATATAAATGTAGTTATAGACTGAAGTGTTTAGACCTAGCCTTTGATAAGCTCCTAGACGACGATGCCTAACTGCCCGATAAGGAGTTTTTGAGGTTTGTGTCCAACAGTCCACTTAGCTTCAAGTGACTTCCATGCAGGCCAACTGGCTTATGGAATTTTTTTGTGTATCCACCTTCTTGGTCAAGTATAGGACATACATACACAATGTACACCCATATTATTCAACGGACCCAGAGCTACACATACCCTAGGGAGAATAAAAAGCAATCCGTCCATACGCCATTGGTGGTTTAAGTGATTTTAAAATTTTGAAGAAATAAAAATTTGCCAAATACCCCTGTTTATTAATGAAGCAATTGGGAATTTTGTTTGATGTATATAACTAGTTACTAGTGGCTATCCAAGATACCTTTAGATGTAATAATGAAATGACAGTAAATAATGAAATTGGACCTCGTCAATTTAAAAAATCTCCAACAGCGCAAATAAGAATCCAAATTCCATTATTCTGTGGGGACAAAAGTAGAGGAGAAACAATATTCAAATTTGACGTTAAATGGGAAAGCTCCTGTTTTTTTCAAATTATAAAGAAAAAATGCCAGGCAAGCAGGGAAGGAAATGCCATTTTCATAATAACAAAACATTATAAAAGGGATCTCGAAGCTTTTAATGCTTTTCCTTATCCTATTGCTACCGGCAATCCAACAAGAAATGCAATTGACTGCAGCAAGCCAAAATCATGATGTGTTCTAATGGAGATACAATTCTAAAGAACAAAAAACAGGTCTGAAATCCACAGAGATGCAATTTGAATGACACCAAGCCAAAATCATGTATGTTGTATAACAGAGAGGATATCACTAAATAAAGCAACAAAAAACAGGCGGAAAAAAAGTTATATCATTAGTGACTGAAGACAGGCTATGAACTCTGAAGTAATGGTGCATGTGCTGCATGAAAAAGAAAGTGTTTAATGTTGTATTGAAATTATTTCTCGCTAAATTGATTAACCCTAGTCTCCGAAGGGCGGGGGGGTTCGCCTTGCAAAAAAACCTCTTTGGTGCAACAAAAATTAAGTAGTCAGGAGGAAGGGGGGCACAGGGTGGAACGGGAGAGTAAGACTTTCTTTCTGTCGATCGATTTAGGTGTTATGAGACCTCCTACGCCAATAATTTCTGGAGGTGTGCAAAAATGTTGCAGGTTGGCATCATTTCTAGAAATCAATATGGCCGCTATGACTCTCAAATTCATTCAAATGCCATAATGTTATGCTCTAAAAGCCATTAAAAGCAGGATATAGCCACAGAAAGAATCAAGACTCTAAACTGTAAAATGTGAAGTACACTTGACGTGTCTAGTTGCATTGGAAATGTATTCTAGAGGTGTTAAAGTAACCCTTGAGAGTGTGAAGCAATTGAACATATTTGAACACCTGCAGAAACATGTTGTAGGTTTCAGGATGTATTAAGTAGCATAAATAGGGGATAATAAGGAGGAGTTAAGAATCATTTTAATGAGTCCGAGCGTGTTTTTAACATTTGACTTTTGGCAGCCATTATTGGATTTGTGTGGCCAAGATGTAATGATAAAAATCACAGTAGCCAACACTTCCGCGTGATTTTAAAACACGAGGGGGTACCGAGAAATATTGTCTCGATCGGAAATATGAGGGATTTTTGTGATTTTGGGAATATGGTAGCAGCCCCTATTGGATTTTCAAAAATAGCCACTGCAACAAATTTTGCACACCCTCCAAAAATTATTGTTAGGATACTAATAAACAAAAATCTATCAATAGAAAAAGTATGTACTCAATTTCCATCCTCCAGATTGTGTGCCTAACTTCCACCTGACTATAAGTAATTGTCAATTAGACCATTTGTACGGATCCCCATAATGCATCTTTATTGTGCCCATTCCAACCGGGGAAATTGTAACAGACATCAAGTCGGCTGAAACATTAAGGTTAAGAGCGTCGCGGTTAAAGAAATACAGACAAAACATTTTAACCTATCGGTGACGTTGCACTACAGTTGTGTAATCATCCGGCAGGTGACAAGTAGGGCACAGTATACGATCGAAAATATTCACTCTTTTGTCGCGATTTCAACACAGTGCCTGATTGTTGTTTGTCCTTTAGAATTTCTTCGACATTTTTTAAGATTAACTTCACATGAAAATGTACTTTGTATTGTAATTTAGGGCACTGTTTGGCCGGACCCGCGAACGAACACATTTTTTGAGTAAACATGAACTCCGCGTAAACATTGAAGTTCGCGGATGGAAATGAGGACCATTACAGATGCATTATGGGGAGCGTGGCCAAATGGGTATATTGCATTTATGCCTCCATTCGTGTAAAACAAACATCCATCAGTGTGGTAAATGTAAATGTAGGGTGGTCCCCAACGCTGATGGAGAGGGGAGGAGGGGAGTGCCACAATAGTACAACAGTCCGTACAACACAGGAATATTACAGACACATGATTTGGGACCAATGGATAGCTATGGTCTATCTTTCCATTGATATAAAATGAGTACCGTTATATTCTCAATAAACGCCCACCTCTAATAAACGCCCCCCCAATAACTTTTGAAATGAAAATTTCTAAAACCCCTCAAATAAACGCCCCCAAGTTTTGATTTGCCGAAGGTCGCCTGAAACTCACCAATTTGTCCAAAACCAAACAAGTACACTGATAAATACAGCACCGTACCATTTTTGTAAGTGTAGTAGATTTCGCAAAACTGCATCTTTTTTTAATGACCCAATATTAATGCGCCAATATTTGTGCAGAATGGATCAATAGTGAATTTCTGACTGTTTGCAAAGACCGGACTTATTTTTTCGCTAGAGCTCATCAATCTAATGATCCCCATGATTTGCTTATGGCTAAATTTTACGCAATAACAGCCAAAACAATAGGACGTCACTTTCTTAAAAAGAGATTCTATTCTGCTTCTATGCATGAAAATGTGAACAAATCAAAAAAAAAATTATAAAGGATACTCTCAAAAGTGTTACCTAACAAAAGCTCATCGACTTCCAATTCTGTTATTAAAGACTGATGATGGTTTCACATCTTCAGATAAATACTGCTAATGCTTTTAATAACTATTTAACTCTATTGGTTCTTCTCTTGCAGATAAGTTTGATTGATGCTCATAGGCAGGACAGCCACATTCACCTACAAATAAAAATTTTAATCGTACTTGTGTTCTATTTTCAGTTTCTGTAATGTTTCTCCAAAGTTTGTGTATAAGCAAATATGTGATCTGTCTAATAGTAAGTCTCCAGGATTGTGCTTCAGTTGTAAAACTTCTAAGTGGCTGCATCTTATATAAGCAAGTCTCTGCTTTTATTTGCAACCTTTCCTTTACTACATCGGGTTTTTCCGGCAGAATGGAAAAAAGCCCAAAGTTACCCCTATATTTAAAGACTGGTGACAAGTCAGATGTGGAAAACTATCGACCTATTTCCGTTCTTTCTGCCCACTTATTCTTAAATCATGGAAAGAGCTGTTTACAATCAATTGTATTCGTAGCCTTGTTGACAATGGCCTTCGTCTATGATAACCAATCAGTTTTCGTGCTAATCATCCCAAAGCTACTACTTGCTTGATGTTCAGGATCTTTTTTGAAAAACTATGGATGAGGGTCGTGCAAAGGCTGCAATTTTTATTGACCTCAGAAAGGCTTTTTACTGCGTTTTAACCATTCTCTTCTCATGATAACTTTCACAAATGGTATTACTCGGTCCTGCCACTAATTGGTTTCGATCCTATCTCATTGACAGAACTCGGGCAGTCAACATTAATTCTACTATTTCTGACTTCAAGCATATCAACATTGGAATCCCTCAAGGCTCTATACTTGGCCCTCTTCTTTTTTATCAGTTTTGTCAATAATCTTTCAATAGTGTTAAATGTTAACTGACTATGTCTGCTGATGAGACAACACTTCTTTGTACTTCAGACAATCCACACACTCTTAAATTTGAACTTCAATCAAACTTAAACAAAATTTTCTAAATGGTGTGATGATAACAAACTCACTTTTGAATGCCAGAAAACCAGAGTGTATGGTATTTGGCTACTGTCATGTTCTCAATAATTTTCACAATGGTTCTTGCACTGTATTGATACTATTGAAAGGGTTGACCAGTGTAATAGCTGGTGGTTGTCATGGTTGTAATTTTGATCCCTGATGCTC
>JAMKCH010028134.1:0-26811 GCA_023653785.1 Ophioderma brevispina
CTTATTTATTAGATGGTCGATTTTGTGAAATGGTTTTAAAATCGTTCATTGGGTTATACTAACATAAGAACATGTATATAGATTCTGTGGTTCACCTTTCAAAGTTCGACTTTTAGGATATGACTAGTGGTCTCCATGTGGACCACGGCCATATTTGCCTATTAATTAGTATCAAAACGTCATTGACCAAACGCGACGAACCATTTATATTTTCGGCTTCTTGTACAGTAAGACGAACAATTGGCCACCATTTTTATAAAAAAACTGATGAATCTGGATTTTTACCCCCAGTGTGACTTGAACCTGTTTGTCTTGTAACTCTTGTACTATAACACTCAGGTAGGCAAACTATACCTTTCTGTAATCCTTGAAAGGTACTGAAAATGATGGTTTACTTTAAAACACACTTTTCCCCCTTTTATATTTTTCCCCTGTATAAACCAGCGTTAAAACTTTGCCCCCCTAGAATTCATCCAAGAACAAATTTTGAAAAAAATGACACCCATGATTTTTGGAATCCTAATACCCATTTTGATTAGAAAAAACCTTGGTTGCAAGATTGTATATGAAAATTTTCACAAAAATACAGTTCCACTGACTACTAAATATGGACAAGGGTCCACATGTTCTGTATAGCCTGGAAATATATTTCCAGAACTTCGTTTGCAAGTGGAGCTAACAAGCCAGGGTTGGTAGGGGGATCCAAAGGACCTTCTTGTTATTGTTTCGTGATCCTCCATCAGCGGGCAGGGCAAACAAAAATAAAGTGTAAATTCATAATAAATATTTAAACATATAACCGCAATGCTCCCACGAATTGAAAACAGCCACATGTCCTTGAAAATAATAAAATGTCACACAATTTCTTTTCCCCAAATCGGTGCCAATGGAGGCACATATATAGAAATTCGGCAAATTCATGGCGCGAAAGATATTCCACGCGATATATTATTTGGGATATACTGCCATTATTTATTATTGTTTTCATAAATAGTGAAATACTTTGACATTTTATTGAGGTTTACACAAAAGCGAGTCATGATGTACTTGTGTAGACTAATCAAAGTCTCTGTAGGTAAACAAACAACAGGTGGTTCTATAGAGACAGCCAAAATAAGTACCTATTTTAAAGGGTTTAGCAGCGATAATGCGGAGAATCCAAAATGTGGCAATGCCATCTGTTTTAAGTTATAAATTCAGAGATAAGTGTGTGTAACAATTCCAATAACTGCTTTAATGTAGAAAAAAAATAACCAACTAGTGAAAAAAAGAAGTAGTTGAGGAAATTTGTATACCGTCTCCCGTAAATAGACATACAGCGGTGGCGTCTCAAAATCTACACTAAAAAGCTGATTTTGGTTTACCTAGTTCAGAATATAACAAAGGACCAATAATGGTGTTTGTGTGTGAGGTAAAACTGTATTGAAACATGTGCATAATATCACGCTTTAAATCTGGGATATTCACAGGAAAAAGCTTTTTGATCTCATTTCGGACAATTTGATACGCACGTATAGAAAATTAACATAATCAAGATCATAAGTACTGCCTTGTCTTTAATACAAGGATTTAAAGCCAACCACTTGCAGATGCAGATTATGGTTCGCATATCCATGCCAGTATAATCAAAAATACAAAATTGTTTTTTAAAAGTTTTGATGTTTTTTCGATGGTTGGATTAAGCTATCGCTGCTTATCCCTTTCAGTTAGCATCAAGGTAAAATTTTCCCAGATAGTACGTTCACCAGTAGAACTGTCGAACATTTCTATAGTCAAAATGGGTTACATCTGGCCTGACAGGCAGTTGTCAGAATGAATAAAATCGGGTGTTTTCCAATTACCTACACACATCAATTTATTCGTATTTATCAATAGTGTCATGATTACTTGAGGAATATTTATTGTAAAGCAGCTAAGCTTGTATATATGTACGTAATATGTAGGGATTATTCACACACTTGTTCACCAAGCCACAAACATGGGAGGGCGGCCAAGAAATCCCAATTCAGACGTCGCTATTGGTGTACACGTAAAAGCGAATCTTGACGAAAAATTCTGCAATTTTTATATGTGGTCAGGAAATGTTTTTTCAAAACCGTTGGAGTTGAGAATCAACTCCACGGAAGGTTATTTCTGATTTTTTTTTTTTTTTGTATAAATAACGAAACGAGGACGAGGTCGTTTGTAGGTCATGGGAACACCAGACAGACCCACCTCAAAGCACCCAAATTGGTTTGTGGTTTGCACTCCGTATTGCTGTTTGTAATTTCTTTAGACATTTTGGTGACGTGCTATAATGAATGAGGCTTGGCCGCCACCGCCTGGCACCCTTCGTTACAGGACGTCAAGTTAGAGGGCGACTTAAGTCTGACTCAGAGCTTTCGAAATATTATCTTTTGTTGTTGTAATAATGAAAAATAGGTCCAACTATAACTTAAAGATAGAACCTAAAATGGCACAAATTCCAAATTTGCGATGAATCGGATTTTTCGTTTTGATACAGTAAACATTTTGTGTAGTATTACGTCCCAATAGGGATATGTTGTTATAACAAAAACTCCGGATCCGATATTTTATTACAAATTTGTGATTTTCTTATGAAGGAATTCGTTTATTTAAGCTAGCCAATTTTACACAGTGTTTAGTATATGGACACGCAGTATGTACATGCCAAAAAACACGATTGTTTTGGGAAATTGAAGGGGCGCCCTCCTCAGGAAATCTCTGAGTCGGCCACCTTTTTAAAGAAATTATTGGCACATTTTTTGAAGAGCGCCCCCAATTTTCATATTTTTGATATTTTTGCACAGTTACGTGGTAATTGTCGAGGACTGCTATACCTGCGACGAGAATGCTAAAAAATGCGTATTTATCACAAAATAAGCGATTTTGTAATTAGAATTGGTGAATCCCAGATTGGACTTAACGGCAGAGCTGGAAATATTACGTTTATGTCCGTCCATGATGAAATAGTGCCACCTCTATAGAAAATAACCTCTAACTTGACTTGCCCGAACTATAAAAAAAATAAAATGATTGAGCTAGACCAATTACATGGCGCTATTCCGGCTATTTCTCAATGGAAGGCCGTTTCCAGCAAGCCGTTGAATTCTTATCGGGATCCTCGATAATAATTATTCTAGGTACAAAAATTTCCTTCGTTTGTGACACATAGACATTTTCGAGCGTAACCATTCACAGATATAGTTTACTAGCCAGTTAAGTTACCAATGCAACCGTTGTAAAAATCTCCAATTTTTGAAAAATTGGGGCGCCCTTCAAAAAAACATGCTAATATTGCTTTAAAGCCACTATCAGTATTTTCTTCAGGGATGTGAACAACACAACTCCGCCCTCAAATTTAGTCAAGTGAGTTTTTGTGTTAATGATTATATTGTATTGGAAAATGTTGTGCAAGGTTATCTGAAATAACACGCTTTTTAAAATACGGGCGATTTTGTGCCAAACATTATGTCATGAAATGGCCGAAAATGGTTAGTTTTAAGTAAACTGAAGGCTGTAATGTCGTTTTCGCGAAGAGAACGGTAATATTATTGTTGATAGGATGCAAACTGGCAATGAGAGACACAAAAGACATTTTGGAAAAAAAATGACTATAATAATAATAATACTTAATAATAATAATAATAATACGGGTTTATAGAGCGCCTTTCCAAAGTTAGACCAAAGCGCTGTACATAACGAAAACATAAAAATAAAGAAAGGTACAAAAGTGATGCAATGATAAATATAATAATATGCATTCATAATGCAATTAACAATAGCGGGAATGGCCCACATTTACGACTACCGACCTGGTGGTATATAACGCACCGCGCGATTTTGTACTTCGAAGCGTTTCACATAGCGAGAAAGACACTTTCGCCAGCAAGAATTACATAGTGGAGCCGGAAAGGATCAATGATCTCAATGCATGTGCACAAGTGGACGGTAAATGGAAACGACGGATTACGCAGAAGATGGAACTGAAATTTACACTTTTACATAATGAACTTATCAATGGGCTTTCATATAGGCTATAGTTAATTAACTACCAAAATACCACCAAAATTTTTTTTATGAGAGGACAAATGGAGTTATCACAGATTCACTACTTTTGTGCTTTAAAGTGACAGGGAGGAGATTTTTTTTTAATTTTATGGTGTTTTTTTGTGTTTTTTCAAATTGCACTTGATTGGTTGTATGTAGACCACCAACCGAGAACGTATCGAAAGGTGTATTGGACAAACAAGTAAGAAAGAAAAACGCAAACCATGTTTTGAACTAGCCCGCTATCTAATCGGCCCTAGGAAACCATGCTTTGGCTTTCAGTCTTGAACGAAGAAATATTAAATCTCATCTTATTACGTAAAGACGCCGTATTCATTTCAGGTGTGATCTATTATTTATACATTGGTAAGCATTCCAAATATGCAAAACAAAACCTGGGTTCGAAAAAAAAAAACTGCACGGTGCTACCACGGCAGAGGGTATGAACTTCCTCTCTAAAGGCCGACTCAGCTCAGAGGAAGTCGGCCAAGAAATCCACCAATTTCAAGACGTCGCCATTGGTTTAGTACGTAAAAGCGAAATCTTGTCGAAAAATTCATGAATTTTTATATGTTGTTGTAAGGAATATTTTCTTATTCCAAAACCGTGGAGTTGAAGAATCAACTCCATGGAAGGGTTATTTCTGAAGTTTTTGCATGAATAACGAACGAGGACGAGGTCGTATGTGGGTCATGGAACACCCATGACCGACCACACATCAAAGCACCAAAATTGTTGTGGTTTGCACTCTGTAATGCCCTGCTAATTTCATTGACATTTGGTGAGTGAGGTGCCTATAATGAAGGAGGCTTGGCCGCACCGCCTGACTCAGAGATTTCCAATGAGGGCCGACCTCAATTTTCAAACAAATTGTTGTTTTTTGCATGTACATAATGCTTGTCCATATACGAATCCTGCGGTGAACTAGCTAAGCGCAAATCGAAGTCCTTCGTTATAGAAAATCACATCTTTGTTTCAAAATCCGGATCCGGGAAATTTAGTTATCACACGTATCTTATGTCACTGTTATATACACACAAACTGTCTACGCATCAACAACGAAAAATCCTATTCATCTCAAACTTTGGAATTGAGCATTCCTGGTGCCTATCTTAGTTCTAGTTGACTATTTTTTAATTAATATATTTAAAAAAATATATTCAGAATTCTGAGTCAGACTTTAATTTACATACATCCCCCATGTATGACAATAGATTTATATAAATAATCTGAAGAAAATTTATTTTGGGCCCATAGTTGGATCCAATTGTAGTTGCGCCACGGGGCGAAATACATGTCAAAACATTCCACAGTGTACACTTTGATGAGAAGGTAGGGCTATTGAAATGAGATTTTAAAACATCACTGGGAAATAATTATAATAACATACAAATAATGCAGATTTTCTCATACCAGAGAGTGAGTAACAAATGACTTATAGTACATGTGGAACTGTTATTTTAGTGAACATTCATATACAATCTGGCAACCAAGGTTTTTCTAAATCAAAATTGTATGAGGTTTCAAAAAATCATGGGTGTAATTTTTTTTAAATGTGTTCTTGGATGTATCTAGGGGGAGGAAAGGTTTATACAGGGGTCAAAATAGAAAACGGGAAAAATGTGTTTTATAGTATACCATCATGTTCAGTACCTTTCAAGGAGTACAGAAAGTATAGCTTTGCCCTATGTGAGGGTTATAGTACAAGGAGGTGTTACAAGGCAAATGGGTTCAAGGGTCACCTGGGGGTAGGTAAAATTTCGATTCATCAGTTTTGTTTTAAAAACGGTGCCAATTTGTTAGTCTAGTGTACAGAAGCCGAACAGTATACAGGTCGCATTGTCGATGACGTTTTGATGATAATTAAGAGGGGCAAATAAAGCCGTTGGTCCAAGGCGGTCTATGGAGATCATAGCATATCTGCAAAAAGTCTCACTTGAAGGTGATGAACACAGGAATCCTATATACATTTTCTTAGTTAGTTAGACCCAATGAACGATTTAAATCTAGGTTCAACAAAATCCCGACCATTTATAAAATTAATGACCTTGAACTTTCTTGAGCTATTGTACTAAAACAAATAGGTATAATCTGGCAAACTATACCTTTTTTAGAAAAACTTATGAGCAACCGAACAGATTGTATAAATTTTAAGCAACAATTAAACAATTTAGTGTTTTTTTTTTTTTTTTAATTTTTCTTTTTTTATAAATAAAACACCCAAGAAACCACATTTTTAAAAAATGACCACCCATGATTTTCAGATTCGCCATGAAATATGATTGGAAAAACATGTTGTCAAGAATTGTGTATATGAAAAAAAACTAAACCAAAACAGTAATTACATTTCCCCATGTACTATTAATAAATAACAAGCTTTTATGATTAACCGCATTTATGACCATACGTATTTCGATACATTTGTAATTGATAAACATTAATTCGCTTAGTTCTGAAGGCAGTAATATAAGCTGATTATAATAGCCTAGCTTAATTAAAAAAGATAATTTCCACGGCTTGTTGTTGTAAATGTAAAACCAGCAATATATGGATTTCTGCCATCTGGCATTGTATGAATATACTGGTATTGTAATGATGTAGAGAATATATAGAAAAGGAAAATGAATCCTTTTTCACCAAGTAGGTTCAATCTGTTATGAATGTTGGATTGAAAAATAGGTATTGCGCATTCCATAACACGAACCACGAAAAGAAGATAATGTTTTTTTCCTAGAAGTAGAGCTGTGAATGAGTTTTCACCACCAGACAGCATCAGCAACTTAATAACATTTGTCGTGCAAGAGGATATCCCCCCAAAAGTATTGACAAAGAAGTCAAAAAGGCCATTGACATTGCCAGATATGAGGCCCTCAACACCGTCAGAAGGAGGAAAAGAAATGCTACGGTTCCTTGGTACATTATGTACCATCCTTCACACTCCACAGTTGCATCTATCATCCATAATACGTGCCCGTTCTTCATGCCTCTAATCGCTGCAAGAAAGCTATTCCCGAACCCCCTATGATATCTCTCCCCGGGATCCTCCAACATCAAGGACATGGTTGTCAGTTATTCCATCAGGATTTCCTCTTTGCTGAGCGCCCATCCTTGGATTTTACCAGTGCAATGAAATTCGGGCAGCTGTAAAACATAGCCTGACAACCTAAGAGATACATCATCGAGTCGGCAGGTCAAACATTTTGTAGTAGCATTCACTGGAGAGAGATTCTTTATCCAACAACCTCTCACCTGCACATCTAGCAATGTTGTTTACCCTTATAACATGCAAAAAGCGTAGCAAACATTACGTTAGGGAAACCAAAAGGACACTTAAGACTCGTCTTCTGGAACACTGTGGGGATATTAAACACAAGAGGGACAAAAACCGGTTGCACGATTACTTCAATTAACCAGGGTTGATGGTGCTGACGAACTTACCATCATGGCCAATGACTGCATGGTAGTACAACGATTTACCACCGGTCTTACCTTGGAAGCCAAATGGATGAGCTACCCTCTTGGTACTAACATAAAGGGGGGTAGCACCAATAAAACTCAAGGCGTTAGGCACCCAATAATTCCCCTCCCTTAAGGTTTTGGTCATTTGGTATTTTCCCGTTTTCACTCAATTTCTTATTTAAACTTGACCTTGTTTCTGTCTGGGGAATTTTTCTTGCTTCTTGTTTTGACCTAAGTGGCCAAACCATGCTTTCTGTCACTTTTAATACCCTTTTCACCTGTTCGTGCTAACCGGGGATTATTCGGGGCGGATTTTGTTGATCCCTGCTTTTTCAAGTGAAAAGATTGTTGTTGTCTGCCTTTTATTTCACAATTAACTCACAAAAACTGGCTGGTTTTTTTGTTGCATTGAGTTTACTCTTGAAGAAAGAAAGTTTTGTTCCTTTTGAAAAACGTAGGGGTTTAACTCTAGAGCAGGAGCATGCATGGCAAGGACTTTCCATATGTACCCCCTATCATATTATTTACATGGCAAAATAAAATTAATTATTTTAGCTGTTTATTCCGTTTTGATTAACCAAGGCCAAAATTCAAATAAATTTTGTATCATGTAAATATTTACGAGGGGGTTACATATGGAAGTCTTTCCGCAGAATTTCATAGAGGCCTTATTAAAGGATTTCGTTCATCCCCACTACAGAAATTTTTAACACGTGCACCTTTGCTAGGGAGTTAATAGTCTCAAATTGTGGTGTCATTTTTTTCAATAGGGGCCGATTTAAGGTTACACGGGAGGGTCAAACTTTTAAAATGCTCCCATCATGTTAAAAAATACATAAATTAAAAAACATAAAAATATTACAAAAAAATGTATAGTTGTTGGACAATTTTGAGGAGGTTAGGTCCACTTTACCAAAAAAGATCTCTTTTTCGAAAGGCCAGCCCACCACCTCCAAATATCATGCGTCCGGCCACGCCACTTACGACCATTGGTTGTGGAGTTATATGGTAAAAACTACTAAAGTGTTAAAAGTCAATCTCAATTTGTACAGGGGTCAACATTGACAGTTACTAGTTACTCACTCTGTATGTATTATAAGTATCGAATTATTGTCTGAGGAAAGAGCATTCCCAAAAGGTATAGTTTTGGTTTGTAAATGTTTACTTACAGAGATAAAGGTCAAAGAGGTCAACTGCCAATTGAGTTATGTGCCCTATGACCTACTTTGCCAATAATAACAGGATAATTATTTTTTTGGTTGATTGCCGATGCTTGACACTACGTAGGTAGTTTGATAATTCTTATGGACTAAAACGGAAACTGGCATACTTTTCAATTGTTTGGACTCTTTTGTAACCTTATATTGGCCCCTACTGATTTGAGAGTATTAACTGCCTAAGCATTTTAAACAAATTTATTTTTGTAATTAACCCTTTATTAAAAAAAAAAATTGGGGAGAAGTTTTTTGTTGCGTTTTTATTGATCGCCCTGTATAAGCCGAGTATCCAATCAATTTGCTGAACAAATAGTAATTGAAATTCCTTTAGGGTAATTCATGCAACTCAACCAAAAAGTTCACCCCAAACTTCGAGAAAATGGCTGACACAACTGTAATATAAACTGTCTCACTTGCATAAATTGGTTTGACCATCCCAGGAGTGGGCAAAGTGTCCATCCATGACATTTTAAAAATAAAAGTGGGGAAGATAGGTGACATAAATGTTCACTTCTAGCAGAAAGCATGAAAATTGGTACATGGGGTTTTCAGGTATGCTGAATCCAAAAATCCACGGACCAAAAGATCCAAGCAAACGTTGCGGCATATTGGATTTCAAAATGGCCGACCTTTGAATATACAATAAGTCACTAAATGAGCCTGTGAGTGATATGTGGTGTTCAATACTCCCTAACTTGTAATTAATAGGGTTCCAAATGTATCATTATTGTAAGTGATAACTACTTTCTTTGGCAGCAAACTTGGATTTCAAAATGGCCGACGTGTAGATTACATTACGGTGAATATATGTAAATAGTAGTCAAATCGGTGGCAATACCTATATGTTATAGGATGAAATGACTTAATTATTTGTAGACGCATAAAATGTGTTGTCTACTCCTTTAAGGGCGAGATTTCTATTGAGCCCACCTATTATATGGGGTACTTTCTAGGCCAGCACACTCGTCCTCACGCCCAATTTCGCAATCCCGGAATAGTGCACGAGGGGATGAGGGAAAAGGTCTATACAAACATTGCTAATGCCGAGGGCAAAAGTATCCATTTGGACTAATGCATGGTAGGAAATAGCTAAAACATGTCTACTTGTGACAACAATCAGTCATATCAATAGTCACTTAGTCTATTTGGGGTTTTTTAAGTTAAAATGACCTTACACATCAATTTATTCCATCATTTTATACTGATCATGATTGATATAAACAAGAAAGATTGAAGAGCAGCTTGATTGTAGTTATTTAGAACATGTCTGTAGGCCATAAAGGAGCCTTGATGAACTTGAAAGAGCAGCAGAGCATATTGATATTTGTTTTTCGTAATTGACATTCTTATCTCTTCCGGTTTCTTCAATTTGTTCCAGTTTCTCCGGAAGAAACTGGAAGACACACCTTTTCCCAGTTTCCTCCATTCTTTTGGCAACTGTTATTTTTTGACTATCAGATGGGTAGTAGCCTTTGTAATTATGGAGGGAAGAGGGGAGACTAGTACACTGAATAGGCACAGTAATTTTGATTGTTTCAGATTTTAGTGTCTTCCCTCATGCATCGCCGAAACTGTTGGATACAAGATAAGGGTTATATAAACATATGTAGATTTTTGGGCGGTTGGCTCTGTCCACGGATTCCACATTCAAATGAACGGTGTCCAGAAGAAAGTCGAGCTATTTATTTGAATGCAGGAGAAAAGGCTGACTACTGATTCAAACGACTGTAGCTCGGCCTATACTTTAACCGATTCGAATTATCTTTGCAGCAATTAAGATAAGGAACTAAGCTTACAGAGAATGATACCAAATAGGTTAGATATTTGTCACTTAAAATGGCGGGCACAATCAGGTAAAGTTTTTTACTCACCCTCTATAATAAATGAGTTCTGGATGAGTGGGCAGGAGATATGCGTTCGCCCTTACTCATGCCCCCCCCCTACAACGGTAATAAAGAAGAGGGTACTCGATTCAGTTGATCTTTACGCAGCATTAGCTTCACGCTCTATTCCGTTGTCGTCTATGGAGCCCGGACTATGGTTTCGGGCGGACCATGTCTCCTCTTACACCGGTAATGTGAAAATATATGGAATTCAACTCGTTATATATTTTCCTTGTTCTGCATATAACTTCACAGACCACGCCTTTTCCAAATTGAATTTCACACATTTCAGATCTGATTGTGACTACCAAAGAATTATAAAATCAATTAGACAATCTTCTTTAATTATTATTCTTATTTTAAAATTTTTATATTCCAACAAGCACTTTCCAGAGCGTCTTCCTCTAGTAAAGGTCACGAGAGATTTCACATATCGGTGTCCCTAAAAAATTGAAATTACTGATTTTTGTCCGATGTCAGCGTTCCATCAAAAATATCCCCATCGAAAGGATTAAGCTGAGAATGTTTCTTTGGACAAAAATTGTGGAATTTCTAATTTTGTAAGGAGGCAAATACGAAATTCAGCCTATGTTTTTACATTGAAAATGAGCAAATCAAAACGCCCTTTTTCTCTTTTAAGACATTTCTGTAGCCATATAACAAGGTAAAAATCTTTTTGGTGCCTAATCTATATCAAAATACTTTATGACACAGTATTTGCGTGACTCAAAATCTCTCGTTTTACCTTTAAGGTCCCGCGACTTCATTGTTTTCTTGTGTACTAGGATAATGCCTAGCTTAACCCTACGATGACTGTTTGAGTCGTCATCTATACATTCACATCATGGCAGGCGACGGCAACACAACGGAACACTCTCAGTCCGTCGTACAGCAGCAGCATTACAGGTAAACTGTTGTACCATTACCATTTTATAATTTGCATTATTCCTCGATTTCAATCGTGTATGTTTGATGAATACAAAAATCAGCTCTTATTATTAAAAAAGTTTCAATTGGCAAAACATTGGCAAGAATAGACAAAATGGACTAAGAGCAAATCAGGAATAGTAGTGAAATTTTCACTCATGAAGACGAAGTGTTTGTAAATAGTTTTCTGTTATATGGTTTATTTAGGATACTCATTAATTATGCCACCTAAAGTCGTCGTGATTACGGGGTTCTCCAGCGGCATGGCTTGAAACCGCTGTTCTTTTTGGCCAATGACAAGGATTTGCCGTTTCCAATGTGTTTGCAACCTGCGAAATATGGCTAAACGGACCAGCTTAAACTTGCTGTCTGGGAGCACGCCTGGAAAATCTTGTTCATACGACAACTTTACGTTACCAAGGAAGATTCCATAAGTGATTTTGTTCAGAGATAAATGCAGACGAGGAGGTGTCGAATCTTGATAGTAATAGTTTCTCTAGTATGGTAAAAAAAAATTGAAAGTCTAACCTGGGCCAAACTGCCATATAACAAATCATTGCTAGAATACCGGTTGACCGATGCCCAATAAAACTGTTTGCCCCCACTACAAACCACATCCTTTTGGGGTGCTTGTTTGTAAGGGCCTTTCCCAACCGGCATTTAGTCATTATTATAGGTAGTACGGTCCCGGTGTTCGCAAGTTTTTGTTGTCTTGTAATAATACGTACGATAACGACATATTTATCGATTGAGAGCTGTCAAAGACAGGGCCCCACAAAAATATTTGTCAAAAATCCCATTCTCCTGGCAAAATATTTATCGGACATTTGCATCACCAAATTTGCTGCATTTTCAAAAGGATTTAAATATTGCCTGTTTGAAATGTATAGAGATATATTTAACATACCCCCAGTACGGTCACGCGATGGCGGATTTTTTAGGTCAGGAAGTTCTTTCCATGAGCAATTGCTGTTTACACGACCATTTCCAGTAACTGTAAAAAGCAAAAATCCCGCGACATTAAACTTTACTATTGGTTCATATTGCAGTTTTTGACCTACACTAACGTTACCGCTTTTTCATGTATTTTGGGGAATGATATCTATATTTTGTATTGTCTCAATCTAAACACTTCACCCAAAGATAAGCAATTTTGATAAAAATGCATAAAAAGGATACACGGATCTGACAGTTTACAATCGTATATTATTCTTTAAATAAAATGTTCGACACGGTCAAGGATATGGGTCGTATGTCGCAATAATTCATTGTTGTTATTTCACAAAAGCTGTTGGTATTTTTTAATGCGACTTTTGCTTTAAATTTTACTACAATTTGGAGCTGCTTGTTGAGATTTCTGACTTTATTCCTATATCATTTCAAACATTAAAATTGGTAAGGGTCTGCTGCTCTTTTCTACAATGAAAAAAATCAACAGTGGAACAACTGTTGACTCAGTTATGAAATGCTTATTGTGAATATCGGATTACCATCCAGTTATTAACTTATTACGATTAGCCAAAATAGTGATTCCAAGTCATGAAATTACTTCTTATTCTATTTTAACATGCAACAATTGTGTGTCTCTTGATTTGTCTTTAAATTGTTCTTGAATAATTACTACCGGGATAACACACGGGATCCCAAATCAGGATTTTAAAAAAACTGAGTGATTGATTCATACCGTGCAAACGAGTGGGTTGCAGTTGCAAGTTAAAATGACGTGTTTTTTATGATTGTTTTTAACAGTATAGTGGAGTGGTCAATAAAATGTACTCGTAGCATAGTTGGGCTCAAAGTCGTTCCATATACAGTACACAGAAAAGTCCTTTGAACTAGTGGGTGTGATACTTAATTGAAAATATAATGTATGGTCAAAGCTTAATCATCCAGAAGAAAGCGTACCAGTACATACGTCATAATTTCCCCCAATGCAATGCACTTTTTAAAGAAATACATAGGGTTTTAACATTTTCACGCCGCGGGACAGTTGTATTTTTTACAGTTCTGAAGCTGTAATCTTCCCTACATAGAGTTGTAAAGTTTATCAACAAAATGTAGGTGCGGGATTTTTTATATCTTTTTTTTTTTTCAAATCAAAGATATTATTGATATGACGTCATCAGTGTATTTCTTTCAATATTAGTAATGCGACACATGAAATTCCCAATTTTGACACATAGAATTTGTTTATAATGTTGTTTGGCATTAGTCCTTAAATTAGTATCCTTTCTAGTCTCAAAACTGAGAATCCCGAGGGGATTTTAATAAAAATTCTTTGTATTTCTTATAATGTGGGGACGTATGTAAAGTTACGTGTATCGGATGCACTGTTAATGTAGTAAACTTCCATGTATTACAGGAGCAATCTATTTACAGTGAGTACTCATGCCGCACCTTCTGCAGGTGTGTAATAAGGCTGAATTATGCAATGTTGAATTGTGTATAATTTAATCGCATGGATAAATAAGTAGTTTCAAACCAATGTGATTCGTATATATAACCGTTCTGATGCTATCGTAGGAAAGTGATTGAATCCTCGGAATTAAACCTGTAGATTTAATCCATTGATCTTCTATTGGATTGGCATGAGTGAGTGAATAAATATAATAATAAATAAAAAAATAAATGTATATATTATAATTTATATATATATATATCTATATATATAATATATATATATTATATATATTATATAGATATATATATAAAAGTCTTTATCAAAACTTCTGAGCAGTGTGCCTCATTCTACTATCAGAAGATGCAGAAGTAATACACCATAAGCTTGTACAGGTTAGCACTATCAGGCCAGTGCTAAACCTGTACAAATTAGTGTATATAATATAGAATAGAGAGAGATATATAGATATATAGATATTATATATATAGACTTTAGATATATATATAAGTATATATGTATATATAAGTTCTTATCACAAAAAACTTCTGGGCAGTGTGCTTCTATTATATTCAGAAGAAGAAGAAGTAAAGACACAGAAGCTTGTACAGCGTAGCCCATCAGAGCCAGGTTGCTAACCTGTAAACCTTATGTGTATTATATGATATATTATATATATATATATAATGGATAGGATATATAGATATACCTATATATTTAGATATAGATATATAATATATATAATATATAATATATATATACATACATACATTTGGATAAAATTGGGAATTTTGACACACAAGTACTTTATGAATTGATAATTAAAAAAAATGATGGAAGCACTGCCACACCCCTTTCATGGCCCCCAGCTTGGATTTCAAGGTTACACAGGGGTTAAAAAATGTTGGTTTGCGTTGAAAAGGACATCATGATGTTTGTCTGGTTACAAGGATCCAAAAAGGATCGTTTATCCTACCTATGAATTATAGTTTTGGAATTGTGGGGTAAAATGGTGAAAAGGTGAATGTGGTTTGTACAGGGATCAAAACTTATACGTTTTTTTAAATCAGGGGGTAGATTTAAGGACAGGTTTAATAACATTACAAATAATATGAGGCCATTCTCTGAAAGTGTAATTTTCTTGTGCTTTAAAAAATCATACAACAATTTGTATGTTTAAAAAATTTTAAAAATTTTGACCCTGTGCATCAATCTTTCGTGACCATCCTGTGTAAGCTACCTTCAGAACGCCTTGATACTATAGAACCATTTTGGATGGTGGGCTCATCCACTTGTTGTTATTTTGTAATGAATACTCGGGCCCGGAATAAACACCTGGAATATAAAACCTGAAACATTGAAGGTCAAGTTCGCATGGTTTGATAAATTTAATGGTATTTTCCCAAAAGGTCAGCTTAAAATATATTTGAGCTGGTTGTAAATTGAGCCTTTAGATCAAGATGCTAGCCAATCGTTGAAAACATAGAGAAATAAGGCAGAATCGGAATGTGAAAATGAGAGTGGCGCTTATAGATGAGGATCGGGTGGGCGATTGTATAATTACTCAGACGCACACGCCATGATGTCAGGATTGCAAGAGAGAGATTTAATCACCGCCATGCTCAGTCCAATTAGACCAACTCTGAGGAATGGAATTTAGTACACAGCTAGTTTCTGATCAATGGATGAGGTGATCAGCTGATCATGTGAATACCACAACATCCCCCTTCTTTTAAGAAAGACATTTCCTGAGCAAAATTTATATTTTGTTACAATTTCCTGGGGATAAGATAACTGTCCATCTTCAGTCTCGAAGTCATTCTGTGTTTGTAAATTAACAGTTAATATGAGAGTTCTTATCTCACAAAAGAATGAATTGGTTATGAAACATTTTGTTTCATTTTCTTGTTTTAAATTAAACTTAAAATTTTGTAAATCTTTAGATCATAGTTCATATATGTATAGAGTCACTTTCTCTTGAGCTCAATAAAGTCCTTATTTGCCGATCTCCCTCTTTCCTTTTTTTGTGTGTCAGTCTAACACCAAACTGACTGACATGTAAAACTTTCAACTTAGAAGTTCGAACTGCAAAATTTTGTTTGCAGTCTTTAGAGTCTCAATTAAACTTTAACTGGCTCAAAATGCCAACTTTTAACTATTTTCTTAAATGTCTTTCAACTTGAAGCCTGAAGTTCCAAAATTTGAAAAATTTTGTTTTGGTTTAAAATTATCAAAAACTTTATTCTCCGCACGGTAGTCTGGTGTCTTAACTGCCCTCTCACTGATGACTTGTCACTGTAGTAACATTTCTTAACAGCTTTTCAGTTCTTCACATAGTCTTTCAAGTAGGATGGCAGTTTGACTTGTCTGCCCGACTTGGTAGTCAGTTCTTGGATTTTCTTTGTCGGTGGCTGACTTGGCGTGACAGGTTCTTGGGTTGTTGCCTGCTGTGCTGGTTCTTTGGGCTTTCCAGTTGCTTTCTTGATATTGGGTTTCTTGCTTTTCTCAGTTTCTTTGGTGGTGTTTGGTTTTGGTTCTTGGTCAGCGTGTGGTGGTGTAGTCTTTCAATTGGTGGTGGTTCTTGTGTCTTTTTCAAGTGCTGTCTATTGCGTCTGTAAGTTGCTGATGGTGTCTCGACCAAATATGATCGCTCATCCAGTCTTTTGGTGATAACTGCTTTCTCACAGCTTTTGTTTCCTCTCACCAACGGTTCATTCGGACGACTCGCCCTCTTCGCGCGGTTTTAAGTCCGCGCCTGTCCTTGTTCATAATCCGCTGCCTGTTTTTCTTTTCTTGTTTTCATGTTGTCAACTTCATCAATTACTAGTGGCTGAAGAAGCTGGCGCTGTTGTAACATGAGCGTGTCGTCGGTTCATTGAGAGCTTTGGCTGGGCTGTCTGTATCCTTGTGATGGGGTGTTGCGATGATCCAACATGGCTAAAAGTGGGTCAGTTCCTGCTTTGTGGCTTTTGGTTAAAAGTCTTTTTGCTGTCTTTTTAGGTCTGATTCCGGCCATACCGATTTGTTTACTGGTGTTTCCTCGGGCTTGATGTCAAATGTTCAAAATCCCAGTGGTCGCAACTTTTGGAAATTCCTGCATTACACAACAAGCTTCCACGCGAGCAGTGACAAACTAATAATTAGGATGATGTCTCACATAGTCAGTACATATTTTCTCTAGCCATTACCGGGGCGCGTATTGCCCAGTGACTAAGGAAAGTATGCATAACATCGCACGCCAAAGTCGGTGCAATGATCACCAAATGTGGACCACAACCACGATGTATAGCCCAACGGGGCGACTTTGGTCCTCGGCCCGCGAAATGCAAAGGCCAAAGCGAAATTCGCGAATTTTGTTACTCTTCACGTTTCAATGACGAATATTGTAAAATAGTGGAGCGTTGGACTGCAAAATTGTTTCGACAACCCCTCTCGGTAAACAAAACGCAACCACTTCATTTCGAAAGATAGTAATAAATTAATTAAAAAAAATGAGGTTTTGGTCAAAAACTTTGGTGCAGGGGTGTAGGGGTTTGGGGTCACAAAATCACGTTTTTGAGCTAAAAACTTAAGAATATCAAGATTTATTAATTTTAGCAAAACAAATTTTAATCATCATGCTAATACTATGCTATATTTTCTGACATGTATATTATAGATTTCTGTTTTAATACACGGATATAAAGCGTCTAGAATTGTTAGCCCCCAAATCACCTTTTGTCATAAAAAGCACCCTTTTTATCACATGTCACCACAGCGAGTATTACATGAACCCTTTATGCAAGGTATTAAACCTCTATTCAATAACAAAAAGGTACATAATAAATAAGCAGTGTAATTTTGTTTACCTTAAAAAATATAAAAAAAATAATTAATTTCGCTGAAGTTGCAGCCCAAATTTCATGTTTTCGGCATAGAAAGCATCCCTGCCACCAAAATCTCAACCAGCCGAACCATAATGTTTAGATAAGCATAGCTATGGAGACCGGCAAATTAAGGGGGGTCGTGGTTTTTGTTGTACGGGGGGAAGGGGTTATACTCGAAAAACTAGAGCACTTTTCAAGCTCGGCCGCTCCGCTAAAAAAAGTAGGATTCATCCGATGAAAGGTTTTAAGCTGTGTCTTACAACACAATGATTTTGGCTAAACACAAGCATAGAAGCAATTTAAGACCACACGCCGTAGTGTGAGGGTGCAGCCCGTGTATGACGGGTGCCAAATGGCTGCTGTCACATCAGTGCGATACAATAAAAAGAAAAGAAAGCGAGTGAGCACTACTGGAAGCGAACATTTCTTTCATTGTACCTTTTGTGGTATCACAGTATTAGCACTGGTACCTTACTACAATTTTGGGCTTTTCTTGACAAGGGATTAGTCGCGATTTGCTAATCCAAAACATGAAAAAATCGATCAAAATTCATAGTGTTATATTTTTGTTATGCAAGGATATTGCGAACATTAATTGCAAGTGGTTGGCTTGAAATCCGGTATTAAAGATAAGGCAGAGTCCTTTTTATCCGATTCTGTAATTACGTGCGTATCTAAATTCCGAATTGAGATCAAAAAGCTCCCCGGTGAATATCCAAGGATTTTTAGCGTGATATTGTGCATCATGATCAACAGTTTTGAACATCAAACACAAAAATTGCTATTTGTTATCGTACTGGTGTAAACAACAATCAGGTGTTTAGTGTAGATTTATGGACTCATCGCTGTATGTCTGTATTGGTGGGAGGACGGTTACACAAAATTGCTTCAAATAGTCCATTGATTTCACTAGTTGGTGGGGTGCTGTTTCTAATTTAAAGCAGTTATAGGAATTGTAAAAACTTTTTCCTGATTATAAGTTAAAAAATGACATTCCAAATTTTTTCGATTCTCTCGCATGATCACTGCTAATTCCCTTTAATTTTCGTGCTCCAGCGCCGGGGATAATTATTTCATTCACTAAATAAAACAATATATATTACCCCCGAAAAGCTTGTCCCCACTGAAAGAGTGCACTATTATTAGAAAAATGAAAAAATGTCAACTCAATTATTTCCAGAAATCCTGACACTGGAAGACACATAACCTCAACATGTCAAGCGACCACTGGAGTAATATATTCAATATTCGGCCCGGGACACACTTCACATTCTTTTAATCTGGTCTATTGGTAATGTGCACGCAGTTGATTAGACTTCGAAGGTTATGTCGTGCCGCAATGGCAAGTTCGTCCTCGTTCCGCGATAAAAAGAATCTTAGATTCTGTACTGTGTGTTCCATAACTTTGACACATAGATTAATAATTTTTTTTCGCAAAAGAACAGTAAGGGACAAATTCATGAAAGAAAGCTGGCAAGACTGACCTAAATTGTTGCTACCTATGAGCCGAAGTTATTGTCTTAACACCCCCCCCTATTCTTTGCAATTTACCAAGAAAGGCAATGGCATTCAGCGACCTACATTTTTAAAAAGAAGAGCGAGGTGGTCTTGCCCTTTAAGTTATGAACAGATACGAGAGCTCAATACGGCGAGTCATACACCTGATTAGCTTAAAATCTTTGCAACAGTTGTAGGCAGTAACCATGACTGATACCCGTTCGAGAAGCTATCTGAAGTGTGTTTGTTTAGGTGGTTGAATATCATTACTCTATGTGGTTGAGTTACGTGGTACAGATGGTCACTGGACCATCTGGGAGTAAAGTGAGTTGACATTTATCATTTTCTAAATAATTTTTTTTTTTTTTTTTTTTTTTTTAATTTTTCTTTTTTTATAATATTTTTAAATTTTAGTGACGGAAGAAGTAAGTGATCCCCAGCGTGGAGCACGAAAAGATCGTAAAATCACGAAGTATATGGCCTATATCATCTTGCATGATGTTTGAATTCGTTCTATTGTTACGTGTAGGTATTGTAATATATATCACTATTATAGCACATCGAAGTCTGCATTTCTGTGAGGTATATTGATTTAAATCCCAACATCGCCAAAAAAGTGGTTACGAATGCTGATTCTTAATCTATCTCGGCGCAGGTCGAACCCCCCCACTGTTATTGAGAAATACTTTGATCTTGATTTGTTCAAGTGAAAATAGATCGAGTCCCACATAACTCACAAAGTTTAGTTGAAAATGCTCCTAACTTCAAATTTTGAGCGATTTTTCTTTTTCGGCAACTTTTTTTTTCGCGCGTTTGCCCACGATTGAGGCTCTAATTTTTGGCACCCGCATGTGTGTGCATAAGCCGAGGTGCTTATGCTGGACCGGCTGGGTTATTAACGGTGCAACGAGAGATTTGAGGCACCCAAAATATGTGTTCATAATAGTAATTTCACATAGATTAGACACTCGATTTCTTAACTTGTATTTCGTTAAAAGTCTTAAAAAGAGAGGAAATAGATGATTTTGATTTGTTATATTTCACTGTAAACATAGGCTGAATTTACGTATTTGCTCCTATACGCAATGAGAAATTTCACTATTTTGTATCAAAGAACAATTTATCGCTTTTACTTTCGAATGGGGATATTTTTGATAGAATTTAGAAAGCTTTTTACATCAGGACAAAAATCAGTACTTTCATTTTTAGGGCCACCTGATATGTGAACTCTCGTTGCACCTTTAACAATATTGATTAATATTTGCATAGGTTACCGATGGTTGAAAGTGTTCTGATGTTTTGAATTTGGCGTCAATGTTTAAGAAGGGTCGAATGCAACTACCTGAGCAGATACTTTAGTGAATGAAGGATTCAGTTGCCTAGTAAATAGGCCCCACCTGCAGACCCTATAGGAAATTACGTTCAAAGTTAAAAAAAAAATTTTGGAAGTTGCAGGGGTACCTATATGGATTGTTCACAAAAGTATATTTTTTGATCAATAGACAAGATAACAATGTAATCTACATTTTATAAAGATACT
This sequence comes from Ophioderma brevispina, assembly GCA_023653785.1. Taxonomy (NCBI): domain Eukaryota; kingdom Metazoa; phylum Echinodermata; class Ophiuroidea; order Amphilepidida; family Ophiodermatidae; genus Ophioderma; species Ophioderma brevispina. The sequence goes on from JAMKCH010028134.1 coordinate 20,838, forward strand.
ATATCCAAAACGGTTTCTGTTGGGAGTAATGACTTCACAAAGTCGAGTACGTGCATTTTTCTATACCAATGTTGGTTGTTGTAGAGCGTGCATTTTCAACATTCCCTTTTCTATGGAGGGGACCTTGGTCCGTCACTTGTTATAATGGAAGGTACTGAGGCCATGTCGGATATCAACTGGGGGGACTACCGCTACCTAGCAAAAATGACCTTTGAGGTTGTTGACTACAGGTTGAGGAAGGTATCGGGGTAATGTCCACTTCCCAAAATTACTGTAGTCATCGACAGTGACCAAAAAGTCTTTCCTTGCCATGAAAATAGATCAGTCCCCACCTTTTCCCAGGCCCTACTTGGGACTGAATGAGACAAGTGTCTCTTGGGTTGTGAAAGGTCATACGAGGCCCGAACAAACACCTGGAACGGGCTCTTCTCAGGCACCACCCATCAATTCCTAAATGGGAGGAGTGTATTTTGGTTCAGCATTTCTGAGCGTAATTTCTTGGGCACCAACTACTCTGTCGGTTGAAAGATTATGTCCGTCTTGGACAGCCATTCATCCCGGTAACTGTAAAATGGTACAATCTGCTCTGGCAAATCCGGTTTCGGTCATATGGGCCACCCGGCTATTGACTTTCTTGAATGATTGTGTGTGTCATCGCGGGTTGTCTTTGCTTGATTTGTTCCAAACGCTCGTTCGCGTATGGGGTAGGAAGCTTACCAGTTATGTCTGCATATGATGACTTGTATTGTTGTCAGAGGTTAAATGCACGGCGATTAGCGCGTATGCAACAACTGTGTTTTACCTGGGCAGTATGGATATCATAGTTGTAGCTCTGAAGTTTCAAAAGCAGCCTTGTAGCCCTTTTTAGGGGCTTTACACAGAAATTTTTGGCAATTCATTTCGAGGGTTGTGGTTCCATTAATTATTTCAGTCGTATATCTGCCAACTGTGTATTGATGAAATCTTGAAAGGAGAAGACCCACGGCAGCATCCTTCTCAATAGTGGCGTACCGCGTCTCTCTGTGTCTGTTCCAGCGCACGATTTGGTACGCAAATAGGCTATTATTTGGTAACAGTCCGTTGCCACGACCCTTAATTGCTACTGGCATCGCCATTGATCGTGAGGGATTTGATTGGAATCTCGTACGCTAATAGCCCTGGAGCTAGACAACCATTTGTAACCATCTCAAGTACAAAAGGTTTGAGATTTAATATGTAGACAAGGCCTGACAGGAACCCCCCCTTTTGAAACGCAATTCGTAAGTGCCGCAAGTGGTGCCTAAGAGAGGGGGGCAAGACCCAGAATTGACATGGGTCACATTGTTTAAATTGCCAATCATCTGTTGAAAAGTCTACCTATTATTTGCCAAACCATAAGGATTCAGAAAAGGTATATTTTATATGTACAGCCTAAATTTCAGAGTTAGAGGCTACAAAACAAGCAAAAACATAAGAAAGGGTCATTTCAGTTTACAGGGTCAAATTGTTAAATTGCTTCCGATTTGGGTAAAAATGGGGCAATTATATGGTGGAGCTCATAGATTAAAATAAGGAATAAGTTGTTGATTGTCTCAATGCTTTCTTTAGAAAGTAGGGGGGTACAAGATCAAGCCCCTTGAATGCAATGGAACTTGACCTTCTGGCCCTACACGGGAAACTAAGCATTTAAGATAGTTCAAACTATTCCTTATTTTAACCCTATGACTCCACCAAGAATTGCACCATTTTTTATCCAAATCGGACAACTTTAAAATTGACCCCTGTACACTGAATTACCCATTATTTTTTTTTTTATTATTGATTTTTTGCTGTTTTTAGCCTATAACTCTGAACCCTTAGCTGTACATATAACAACTATACACTTTTCTGAATCCTAAGGTGACACATAACAGTGTGCCGTTCAACATGATTGGACCAATTTAATATTTGACCCCTGTACAAACTTTGTTTTGGCCCCCTCGCTTAAAAAGACACATTTTGCGGCACTTAAGAATCCAGGTTTCAGGGGTCCCTGTCAGTCTGTCCACATATTTAATCCCATCACACCCTTTGTACTTGAGATTTGTTTACAAATGTGTGCTAGCTCTTGGGTTAATATCGGGTCGGCGCGTGATCATCTGCTTTAAAAAAAATGGCTTCCAATGCCCGGACTCGCTGGGCTGCTCCCGTGCATTTCATCATATCTTCCTTGGGGAGTTTTGTCTGAGGGGTCAGTGTATCAGAGAGCTTGGGAAGAAACCTCGGCTAAGGTAATTTACGAAACCAACAAATCTTCAGACGTTCGGCTACATCCGCGGGTGTGGGTCTCTATTCACCAACTATACAACTCGCCCTACCTTTTGGCTGGGTCAGGTTTTATAACCTTACCTTTGTCACAAAGTGACCTAGGAATGGTATTTCGGCGCTGCTCGAAGATGGAATTTGTGCTTGTCAACTTATTTGCTTCTTTCTCTGTACAGCGTTTCAAGTTAGTGGTCTCAAATTGCGGTCATGATTTGCTAGTGCTGCTTCATCTGTTCGCGTCCCAGTTCCGTATACAAGATGTCGTCGAACACAAACTACACAACCACTACAACACCCTCTCTGCCTGATAGAGCCCTGTGGATCTCTTGCCTGAAAAATTTCCGAGAAACTGAGGTCCCAAAATGGGAGTCTTTCCCACTTGGTATCTGCCAAAAGGAGTAGCAAACGTAGTAAGTAATTGATTCGTCGTCGAGCGTTATCTGCCAATGCAGACTTAAGTCAGTTTTTTTGAGGGAAAAAACCTTTGCTTGGGCTAAGTCGGGTAAAACATCGTCTATTGTTGGTAATCTTGATATGTGCGCCTCTGTAGTGCCTTGTTTGAGGGGTCTGGGGTCAATAACAACACTCGAAGGTCTTATTATCTTTTTCCTCCGCGACTAAACACTGACTACCCACCGTGTAGGGTCTTCCACAGGTGTGATTACTCCCATATTGACCTTGTTGTTCAGCTGCTGGCTTTCACCTATAGGCCTAATTGCAATGCGGCAATCGTCGTGGTGGTACTGGGGGTTTCACCCGTACTATCTACCCTACCTCAGATGGAGCGCCCTCTCCCTGGAAGGCAACCCCATGGTCATCACCATTGAATACATCAGCGTACTTTTCTTCCGGGCCTTAGTTTCATTTAACCACGTACAACGTATACAATTTGGACGTTAGCTGTGTTCACACCTGTGATGAAAGCAAGTCCCTCTGTTGGCTGACTTCGGCTGCCTAATAGGGGTGGTGCATTTATCTCTCCCCACACAAATGGTATGAAGCTCTGACCATTTACTGGATTCTGAACTTTGATTCTACTTGGCCTCGGCGGTGTAACGATGAATTGTTCACATTTTCAGGGTGATCCTTGTGGGAGAGCCTCTTTGTGGGAGAGGCGTGGGCCTAAGCGTTAGGGGGTTGCTTTCTCTTGGGCGCACATTCCCATCAAAATCCAAGGCTTTCGAATCCCGGTGGGGTCAATTGCTGGGATTTATTCGATATACTATCAATTCTGGTTGGATCTGTATACCAGCTAATTGATTAAATACAGAATACCGCTCTCCCATGGTTCAACCGTTGAATTGGCAAAAAATGGGATCATGAAAGCATCCCGTCCTTCGGAGGGGACGTTAAGGAGGCCGTCGGTCCCGTGTACATAGAGTCCAACTGTACATGTACATCGCAGTAGTGTCGAATAGAGTAGGGTGAAAAACCATGACTGTTTCCAATCCGCCCCAGGCTCAAAGCGGGCCATATTAGGAAGCGTCCGTATCATGGCTCCACGACGGCCCCGGATCAGACACTACTGAACAAATCCTGACACCACCCCAAATCCATTACCACTGACTTGTGGAAACGAGCAAAAACCAAAGGGGATACGGTTTGTGGTTGCAATTGAGTCTCCTGAGCTCTTGGGGACATACTTTATTCGTGTATTAGGTTTACTTTTGCTCCTCAGTCAATTTGGAATGGCACAAGGTGTGTCCCGTAGGTTTCAAAGCATGTCGCATATATCATGTCAGGCTTTGTAGTCTTAGACCTAACAAAAGGGGTCCCAATTGTTGACTTTGGACTTGTCTTTAGGCCTACCACTTTCGGTCCCATTTCCCGTTTGTCGTGGATTCATCTCGTGCAACTGTCCGCTGGTTGTGACAAGGTTTGTGAATGTATTCCTGTACTACTAAACTATCCGACCGGACTCGTAGTCATCTGGGTACACGCTTTTCACATTGGATCTAGTCCTACAAAACAACGCTTCTTCTTTGAAATGGTTTTTCTAACCCCACAAGGCGTTACATGTTTTCCCGTATCGCGGGACATTTTAAATTTTACAGGGATGCGTTTCTCGCACAGAACCTACACTTCTTTATGTCTTTGTTCATTTGGTTTTACTACGTTGTTTACCTTTAGATGGCCTACTCTCCCGTCTTTTGTTTGGGTCGTAGCCCCTGGGTTTCTTAGAGCGATTGCTTGACCTACAGCAGGACGCTACCACTATCAAGCTCAGTTGCTTGTGTCCTTTGGGTTTCTTTCTTCTTTTTCTGCACTTTACATATGTCAATGCACCTCTTCAGGGTCAAATTGCGTTCTTGTAAAACTTCCTACGCGTATACGCATTTTTCACGCCAATAATTATGCGGTCGTCGCGCAACACAGAGTCACTCAAGCAGGGTCACAAAAATTACAGTTGGTTGGCTTAGTGTACCCGTAGGCTGGCCAGAAAATTGTCAAGGACTCTCCCCCTCTTTTTGTATTCCCCTGGTTAAATTTATCCTCATAACTTTCATTTCATTTGTTTCACCTGCATATTCATCAAACTTCTTGATCACAATACCTCCAACTTTTTGCTTTGTCCCCTCATTTGGCAGAGAGTACACCTATTGAAAATTTCTAGATATTTGGGTGGCCCATCACATACCACAACAATGCCAACCTCCTGGTATTTACCATAGTACTTTTCTATGTGGCAACAATGGCATAATTGTCCCACTGTTGTTTCCAGTTTTCCACTTTTTATCCGTGCATGATTTCAGGTGTGGGATGGGTCTGTAAACCTGGGGTATTATATTGTTGCTCGGCAAATTAGGTACAATATGTGGATCCGCCGCCCGCGGCGGGAGGATCCGTTGCCATCGTGACTTTTTAGAGGGCTCAAGCTTTGCTCCAAGACAATCACTAATTAGTTGGCGACTTACTACTATCTAGTCCAGCTAATTTTAAGTTGATTTGTTCCTGCAGATTGGCAACAAATCTCCACACGAAGAAACTTTTACGCGACACTCCAAATATTTATAAAGGATCTACGGTTTGGCGGCCGGGAACGCTACTCCAGTGCGATACACACGTCAAAGAATTCTGAACCCACCAACAATCGAGCCACGACGTGTTAATTACGACGTCACACCATGCATAAATACATGTGGTGTGATCTATCCAACCAATTACTTACTGCTCGGGGGTCAATGCAGTACATTCAGTGGAAACCCGGAAATAGCCATAAGCGCTGTTCGGTGCGCCCATGTGGCACGATGTTCCGATAGCCATGTAAGTGGATGAAAAACCGGAATATCGGAACTAAGCCACTGTATGATGGAACAATGTCATGGATGGGAAATATTTGTGAAGTGTAATTACCTTGTGCAATTCCCACTGCAAAGCATAAAGACGATGTCATTACTAAACCACGACATTTTCGCTATATGGACTTTCGATCTATTGCAAACCAAATTGTCTACTGTCCTAGGACTTATTATAGAAATGACATGTAATTTGAGATTTTGGCCCCAGGGCGAATGCTGTTTAACCTTTCTGTGCTTTGGTATCAAGCTATACAAATGACCCAACCAAGGGTGTTCATTATATTAAGCAGTAGCGCGCTTTTTTAGTATGATCTAACATGTTGTGAAGAGTTCGTTTTTTGCGCCAACCTATTCCACCATTTATAGTTACTCAGACGCACACGCCATGATGT
>JAMKCH010028135.1:0-24719 GCA_023653785.1 Ophioderma brevispina
GCTCGCTGCGCTCCCCTGTTGCCCCCAATTTTTTTAAAACCGGTCACCTCCAAAATCTGGGGGGGGGGGGGGGGGGTGACGGAGCAATGAACATCATCGGCGTTACAAAACACTATACTATTAGTAATGTATGAAAACCCCGTAAGCCTCCACTGTCAATTGACCATTAATAGTCGGTTAACAACAGAACAACCGTGACAATAACACTCGCCAAATTAAAAACACACCAAAGCGGACCTTCTACATGGCAAAGCGAACCTTCAACATAATAAAGCTTGCCTTGTCATTTTTGGGGGGGTGCATCGTCACCCCCCCCCGGCTACTGCCCTGAAGAGGTCTATGATAGTCTTCCGATCTCTCGACCCCAAAGGTCAAAGATTCAAGTCAAAGTCAAAATTTACAAACAATCTCCGATTGAACTGAAATTTTACAGGAATATCTTTTGTGATATCCTAAATCCAGAACAATAAAGTTGATCCTAGCGTGACCCAGTTGTCACGTTATAGAGGTGCCAAAGGTCAAATCCCTTACATGCTTGGATTTAGTTGAAACCTCAAATATATTAAACTTGCCCCTCATAAGTTGTTAACACACGTAAAAAACTGTTAAAATACATTTGTGACATATTGTGCAAGTTACAAGGGGTCAAATGTCCACTTAAGGGGCACATTAAGGGGAATCAACATTCCTAAGTAGTTAATTTAGGCTGCTTGGTGTTATGTCTCAGGTGACTAGTTCTTTCTATCTTTCCCAACACTTTTTTTTTTTTCAAATGCTTCTTCTCTCACAGTCACCCAATTGCCTATATTCTGTCACAAGAACCCCTGGCCCACCCGCATATAGGGGTGTTTACAAGTTTGACCATAGGGGTCACAGGGGTCAAAAAAAGCGGTCATTGTCGCACACACCCTTTTTCCTTCTCCACAGCTCTCAACGTGCTATCGATTCGTTCGGTTCACCGTGATTTGCCAGGTGCCAGGCCCATATGGGGTGTCACAGATTTTTGAACCAAGGCATTTAGGGGTCAAAAAAGGGGCAGTCTCTCTCACCCCTCTCAATATTGCAAAATGGTATAAACTGGTATTACACAGTAAAGGCTTTATCTTAACCAAACTTCGTCAGAATAACCCTTGACCCCAAGTGTCATACAAGGTGTTTCACATAGTTGGGTAAAGGTCATGCAGGGGTCAGGTCACATATTGGGGTCAAAGGTCATCAGGGGTCATTACAGGTGGTCAAATCGCTCTTACCCTCCTTTTTGGCCTTTTTCTGCCACAAAATCAATTCCTATAATCACTAGACTTGGTCATAAGAACCACTGACACAAGGCCCATATGTGTATACACAGAGTGGGGTCAAAGATCACACAGAGGTCATTACAGGTCAATCGCTCTACCATCCTTTTTGCTGTGTCTGCCACAAATCATTGCTATATCACTAGACTTGGTCAGAACACCACCCTGACCAAGGCCCATATGAAAGTGTTCACAGATTTGGGTCAAAGTCATGTGGGCCTATACTCCGAACGCATAAGGTTAGTGCTTCTTTGGAAGCATAACAGTGCATGTCTAGTTCTTTTTTGTTTCAGATCAGCAATTGCTGCGTATCTTTTTAAGGTTGAAGGAATTGTTTTCTTCCTCTTCTAGTTAGCTTTGTTGAATGATTACCCTTCAATCATGGAAAAAAAATAAATTGGTACACTTGGTGCAATATCTGGAACCATCCCCATGCCACAACTGAGATTCTGATTTAGGCAATCTAAATTGTTTCATTATAAATGCTCATTTTGTTGAAAACAATCCCCCCTAACAGTTTGGAAAATGCACATAAGGTAATTTGAAAATCAAGCCTATTGCGCATCTAACAATTTGATGCTGTAGAAGAAATGGATAATAGGCGAGCCTCAATTTTAGATCAGATTCAGACTAATTTAGTGCAAATAATCAATAAATAGTTTTGAAGCGAAAGTTTACTTATATGAATTACTGTGGGCATGATTTAAACAACCCAAATCAAAAAGAGCATTCCCTACATTCTACTAACTTGTATTTTGATTGAACAAGCCCTGCCCATGCTCTAACATTTCAGATCAACAACTGATTTTTCCCCCGAGCATAGATTCTTTTCTTTCACAATGACAATGCCCTTTTTTTACACAAACATCCCCCCCAAAACTAATATTAAATTTAGTAAAATGTCATTGACTCTTTCTAAATTTTGTCATGAAACCTGTTATAAGAGTCCATAAGATATTGTTGAGTGAACAGCCTTTATAGGGGGTAGTTTTCCATTTCAACCTACCCATCCGACACTTTTTTTCCGACATACTTATGATTCGGAAACCTCTCCACTAAATAAAGCACATGTTTATTTTGTTAAGGTTTCCAAATTCATAGTGTGTCAGAAAAAGTTTCGGATGGATCGGTTACAGAATCCCAGGGTTTGGCCTATGTAGTTTCTTTGGCTGGCTGAAAACGTATACTTTGTCAGATTTTGGCAAACTGGCACCACTAGAGTTTACTTACACAACTGAATCCTCTTTGCACACACTGGAACCCCATCCATTACTGAAAGAGGCTGACCAATCTTGAAACGCTCACTGGATGCTGCTGCCATCTAATTAAACAAAACATTGCGCCAGTTACAAGTCATAGTTTGATAAAGGTTGGCTTATTGTTTTCTATCATCAGTAAAACAATTTTTCAGGTAGCAGCCACTATATATCACATCATTTTGGTCCGATTTCTGGTATCATCCATCCTCATCTCATTGATGTATAGTCATCCATGTTTCATATAAAATTGGATAGATTGAGCCCAAATTTATTGGTCGAGCTATGAGTTGCAAAAATATTGGGCGAGATGCAGTCGAGCCTAATATTTTAAAACTCATAGCGAGACCAATAAATTTTGGGTGTAAATCATCCGATTTTATGATTATCATGTTTCGGATCCGATATTTTCAACACTTGGACTCCTCGAAACATGATAATCAGTGATAGAGGGTAAAAGGTCAGGTGGAGTTGTTTAGGTCAAGTGCTTTAGCTTGTACTCAGAAATTCTTGGATGTTCACAGATTGAAAATGGGGCTTAATGGATATTTTAAAACTTCAAGGCAATTGTCATCTAGGAATCATTTGAGTTTGCTCTTAGAAAATACCTAAAATGCTTCATCTCCCCAAGAAATTAATATGTATTCATAAAAAAAATAGCATAATTATCATGCTATGGAAGCCATAAGACGTTCTTTTGTGCAGACATTAAACATTTTTATTCTTCAGCAGAGTGCCCTTATATTACCAACTTTCTATTGGTACTTTGGTTAACCCTTTCCACCATGGTAGACTTTGTATAGGTTATAATACATAAATCTTTGACTTTTGAGATGGTTTCCACAATCTCAAGGAAGCCATCTCAAAAACCTAAGAACTCACTTGGATGCATTTTCATAACTCTGATTTGTGAAAATTTGAACTTTTTGAAAAAATTACAACTTTTGGACCTTGAGTGACTATAGTCATCTGCAGGGCCAGGGGGTTAACATTGTTTGCTGAATCGCTGTATCATTGATGCTCTAATTTTGTATACCTTTCTTATTTCATATTCATCCCATTGTACCAGTGCCCTAAGCTGTGGATTCTGTTCTTCTGAATCCTGTATGGCCCTGATGATGTTCTCAGCAACATCACTTGGAGTACAGTCACCAGCCCTAAAATGGAAAAAAAATAGATATTACAATTAAAGTGGTCACACTAAAATATACTAAAACTTTAAAAAATATGAAATTTTACTTTTTGCAATTGTTTCTGTTTAAGGCAAAGCAGACTATCTGATACTTGCCTGAAAATGATTGCATTCTTAAAAATTGCCTCGTCACTTTTGACTATGTAACATATGATCTTACAGGGTTTTCTTGTCATAATTGAGTGGAAAATCTTGTAAATTTGAGTAGAATCTTGTCAAATTTGACTAGAATCTGGTCAAGCTTGACTATATTCTGGTCAAAATTTTGACTAGAAACTGTAAGATCTAATAAGAGTGCATATTTCCTTTAGGTTATGTTTGGACATGATCTTAATGTCTGATCCAGAACGGTCACACAGGAGTTTTCACATACCATTTTCCATCATAATTACATAATACCCTTAGCACCTACCCTGTATCATGCATATTATTCGATTAACAGAATAAAGGACATGATACAAAGTAGGTTCAAAGGGTATAATGTAATTATGCCCATTTTCCAAACAGTGTTGCTCTGTGAGCAACGACTTATATAAGATAGACAAGCGTATTCTCCACAAACGGCGTAACCAAAATCGAGGTGCCCAAAGTATTATAATGAGCATACGCACTTCATTATCATAGTTTTGGGCACCACCATATTTGGTTTACATATCGTCGTATTTGGAAAATCTTTATGCATATTTTGAGACACGCGGTATTTTAGGTTCGTCACACTTTAGCGAGTGAAAACAACATTAACACTGATGCCACATGCTATCACTTGGACTCAAATATCTCTTTTCCTAAGCAAAATTAACAGGAGTCATCGGAGACTTTTTGTGCATTAGGAATGCAGGAATTTTTTTAGAGGCATGGTTCTTCCATCAATTGGTTTTCGCATAATTATTGCAGAAAAATCGGCCGATCAGACAATGGAACACTGGGGAAATGCAACACTGATAACAAAAGTTGACCACAGATTTGTCGGTGCGTATGCTTGTGCAGTAACAGCGACGGCGCGCGGCTTGGTTTTTCGCACAAGAAGAACTGCGTCGGCGAGGTGCAACAGAAATTGGTTTACGTTGCTGGCCTATTCAATAACACGAGCGTTTTCCCTCTTGGTTTATATTCTAGCTCTATGTCTGTGAGGTATGACTGTGTAAATTATAAATTACTTTGATTGAAACCGCATTTGAAAACAGAACAAGCACAATTGGGTGGATAGTTTACCTGTATTTGTGGTAGTAATCAGATATTGATACAAATCTGAAGCCATCCTTTCCATCTGTGTGTTCTTTAGCAATCAAATGCTCTATCTCAACAGGTGAACCATCAGATGCAGGCCCATCAAAATGAACTAGAGGTTGGAAAGTTGGAGGTTCAAGGACTAGTCTATCAATTAATTCAACATTCATTCTCCTGTATAAATGATAATGCAAGATTTAAACAATATGACCAAGTCTTATTGCAAAATGTGTTTTCAACACCTCCTTCCACGCTTTCAGTTGAACAAAATTTGCACTTAGCTGCATGTGTGTAATTCTTGTGCGGAATAAATAGAAAATGTGTGTGTGCACAAGACAGTGGGAGCCCTAGACTGTAGCTTCCAAGCCACACGGCTGACATGATTGCAAGATTTTCATAATCTGCAGTGGCATAACCATGGGGGGGGGGCAGGGCGTGAGCCCCGCTCCGAAACTTGCCTTCCCACCATCCCCCCACCCAAAGAACTGACCTTTTTGTGTGTGTGTCTATGGAGATGGACCCAAATTCGTCTCCCCTCAGAAAATACCTCGCAAACCCCTTCTGCCCCCGCCCCCCCATTCTCGCAAAGGTCGTTAATGCCACTGATGATTTGTCACATGAAGTCATGTGTGTATCCTTTCATCCAATTGCCAATATTTCCACAAAATTGTAATTATCAGTGATGAAGGATCCACCCATTATTGGTTAGATTCATCCTGTGTACAGTTGTTTCTGAACCCGACCCATCTGACACTTATGAATTTGGAAACCCTTCATGGAATAAAGCACGCGTTTATTATGTTAAGGTTTCCGAATTCATAGTGTGGGCAGAAAAAGGGTGTCAGATTGTCAGGTTACAAAACTCCCCTGTTATACCCCATCTAGCTTTTGTGTCCGACCATGGATGGGCCCACAATGGAGTTCTAACAACTACTGGAATCCACCAGGCAGAGTACTTAAAATTTCAAAAACAAAACCTAGAAGTAAATATACCATTCTGATTCAATCCGCTAGGAAAGCGAGGACACCTTTCGGACCTATGCCTATAGATGATCTATCGCTCTACCAACCCGGCGTGTAGCTCAATGGCAAGAGTCACCGTGCTCGTAATACGGAGGTTGCCGGTTCGATCGAGTCTGGCCAACTTCTTTTTTTAATTAAAAAAAGAAAAAACCTAAAAAATTAAAAAAAAATAATCAAGTTTCATAACACAGACACTTTTTTTGGTATGAATCAATTCCAATTCAACATTCTTGCCTAATGCAATTCCATCTATATATACTATTTTATGTGTACTGCAAGGGAGTGTATTGAGTCCTTTCCACAATACAGCATTTGTGGGAAATTCACCTCAATTAGGTCATGGGATTCCACAAAATCCTATTCTTAAAGACATATCGTGATTGAAAAATATTTTACATTTGCAGGAATAGCTTCAAAGGGAAGGATGAGTCTGTAGAATTCTCAAAGTTAGCGTTTGCAGCTGAGAATTGACGAAAAAGAGAAAACGGCGGTGTTCCAAGCTACGATTCTCCACTTCAATTACGTGTTGTAGTAAGTGCCGAACGGACAGTAAGGGACTAAAATCTCCCGATTCTGTCCTTATTAGGTTGCTTCTGGTCTTATCATTGCATGGTTAGTTATGCTACCTTACTTGTTACATACATGCAAAAATCGTATTTTTGATGTATTTTCCGATTTGATGATTTAGCAAAATCACTGATAGGTCTTTAAAGACAGTATCGAATTCACCCAAAATCAAAATATTTGAAATGTGCAAGGAATAGATTAAAAATGAAGGACACATCTGTAGAATCCTACAAGTACTTTTTTTCAACTGAAAAATTGCAGAAAAGAAAGATATGAACATCCATTGAAATACGTTTTGTAATAAGTGTCCATCCAAACAATAACTATTAAAAATATTGATTTTGTCCTTATTAGGCTGATTTTGATCTTATACTTGCTAGGGCATGTTAGGACAACAATACTGTTCAGACATAAAAATATGGATTGTTGACGATTTTTTTCCTCAATTTTCTGATTTATCAAAATCAATGATGTACCTTTAACACATAAAACCCTGGCTTTGACACTCATTTTAGCCTACAAAATGTAAGCCACTATTATAGTTTTGTAGCAAAATTCTTGGCGCGGTGCTGTTGCGTGAAATGCGTGTACGTGCAACCGTGGTGCGCCGTTTTGCGGGAAGCGGGCATACCTAGTAACTTGGCAAAGAAATATTACTCCAACTATAGTCATTTTTTTTTCAAATTCAAAATGCACATTTTGTGTTAAATTGCTAGTGTTAGATCATATCAACACATTGTATTACTTTTTGTGAAAAAAACAGACGGCATTTGAAACGTCTGGAAGATGCCATTTACGACGGTTGTTTACTAAAAAAAATTCTGATCCCGGACTTTTAGTAGTAAACCCCCCCCCCAAATGCATAAAAAAATTGTTCCTTTTCTTGACACTTACAGAGGTTTTTACTACAACTAGGCACTTGCAAGATATGGTGATTGGTTTAAACATGCACGGTGTACTTACTTGTTGGACAAAGGAACAAGGAACCATCTGCCAATTATCTGCAAAATGAGGCAGAATATCATTAGTACATACACAGTCGGATTCTTACTGCAGTGTAACCCACTTCGCTATCTACTCTTGCGTACTCTTTGCTCTACTCCAAGAGTGTCCCTTTGAGCCGTTATTGGTACAGGACCTATAGAGTTAATCCTAAAGGTTCGTTCGTACTTCTCACTGCATCTTTGTTGTGGCAAGTCGCATCGGCTGAACTACAGTCTCTTCCCAAAGTGTATACATAACGTCTATATGCAGTACTGCAAATTTAATTTTAACTGAATTTGCTGTAGTGTGACAGAAAGTGATTGATATACTGGCAATGCAGTGCAGTGAGGTATGAACACTTAAACATAAGTGCCAAAATATTAACATTGTGTTTAAAGCTAATTTGCATGAGAGTACATTTTTATATAGGTTGTCACTACTCTCACAAACAGTATTTTTAGAACTCTGACTTTGAGGTGGGTGGGGGGTCAAATTCCCCTGTGGACCTCAATATTTTTTTAAATTTTTTGGTCAACAAAATGGGAATTTCCTTTCAAAATTTCTTTTCTAAAAACATCCACTTTCCCCAATTTTCAAGCCCGTTTTGCCACCTTCTAAAACAGCATTTGAAATATTTGAATATCCATTAAAAAAATAACAGTAGCAGTAAATATTTCTAGATAATCATATGGGATTTAAAGAGGGGATTTCATGGGAGGTGAAATTTTGGAAGTTTAAACATAACAGAAGCTCCGTAAGACTGTGGTGGTCTCTGTTTGAGAATTAAAAGTCTGGTCTTAATTGGGAAGTGAAAGCAGACGTTTCTAGACTATGGAGGATTTTTTAGGGGGATTTAAAGCCTTATCTTGTTGGTAAGTGAATAACCTTGATTGATGTGGAAAAAAAAATAAACATTCGTACCGAAGTATAAAGTACGATACGATTCCAGTCTTATCCAGTCAGAGGTGGGAATTCTATCAAAACGAAAAATATTTTTAAAAATTTTTTACTTTTTCATTGTTTTTTTGTGTTAATTGTATTTTTGTTATACAAAATATGAGTCCATTGTTAGTGCTTGCAAATGATAAAAATGAGTCATCTAGTAGGAAATGTTATTAAAGAAATCTAACTAGTCATTAATTCTGCAACTTAAAACTGGCAACATTGCCAGCTTGAGTACTGCCAAACTTCATCGGACTTCTGAATGGCCATCATGTGATATTTGGTGAGGAACATCCAAATGTATCACCTTTCAACAGGAAGGAGCTATCTCATGCTGGGATCAAAACACTTCAAAGGACTTCCCCACTGTATAGCAATAATGCCTCAAGTGGTCCACTCAAATCTGGTGGTATAAGATCCAGTAGGTTGCAAATGCATGGGTCCAGTATATGAGGGTTGATTTCTTCTATAATTGCTTGGATATTCAATATCAAGAATCATGGAAACGTGTAAATTTCATTTAAGTAAGTCCTAAGTGAATTTCTAAAATTGTAGTGTGGTCCATTGGAAAAGTACAGGACTTGTGATTTAGACCGTTAAAATCATGAGTTCAAGCCCCGTTGTGGTCAACGGTTGTGTGTTTGTGTTCCCTATCCAATCGAAATATGGGGAGCGGCTCATTGGGCATATTACGATCAAGGTGATTAGGCTTGGGCGCTTGGTAAGGCATGTCTTTGAGCAAGCACCTAGATGAAGCGAAATGATTGTGAGGATTTCTTGAAGGCCAGCGGTAATAATAATGGCGACCCATTTGAGCTGTTTACGGGGGATAGCGCTATATTGAAAACTGGTTATTATTATTTCTGCAAGTTTTATTAAACAAATACCACCTAACCTCTCCGTGCTGGGAAACTGTGTATAAGTTAAAACACTAAGTCAGAGACATTTGAGACAATTTGCCAAATATTTGCAGGTAATTTGGGACACTTACAAAAAACACCAAAACAAAAGACCTATGGCTTGTTTGGACTCATTTCAATGCATTTAGGCTGAATTTGAATATGCTCACGAAAATAAATAATTTTGAAATGTTTTTGACCCAAAAAATCCAAAATTGACCAAAATTTGCGTGTGTCGAGTGCACTCGACATCCGCAGGGAGAGATAGTTAAAAAGACATGCACATTTTCAACAAAATATAAAACTTCAATTCTGCTCTCAAATGATAGTCTAGGACCTTCGAAGAATTACAGATATATTTGTGTCAAAATACCATAACCATAAAAAAGGAGGGGCCTTAAGTGAAAGGGGTGGGGGGGGGGACTAGAGATTTTAGGTACAAATTTCAATTTCAATGGATTCAGTCGTAGCCCCACCTACCGAGAATGTTTCAAAGGGTATTGAACAAACAATGTACAATAGAAACCGCAAACCTGTTTTGAACTTGCGTGCTATCGCAATCGTCCCCCTCCCTATAGAAAACCATGCTTTACTTGGCGTGCACGACAGGAGTATAAATCATCATCTTAATACTAAATACGGTGTATTCGGTAATGCACTTCAGGTGTGATCTTAACCATTGGTAAGCATCCAAATATGCAACAACAAAAAATGGATTCGACAAAAATTGGGGGCCGCTTCTTTGGAAATCTCATGTCTCTTTACAAAAGGACAAGATCAATGATTCACCCAAAATAGTCAACATAGTTTGAAAGGTGCAGAATAGCTTAAATGTGAAGATATATCTGATAATATCATAAGTTACTTTCAACTGAAGATATTGCCAGAAAAGGAAACGGCAGTGTTCAAAGATATGAATTTCCATTCGTTATGTATAAGTGTCCGTACAGACGTAATGACTAAAATTCAAATTTTGTCCTTATTAAATGGTTCTGTTTCTTATTTGGCAGGGTATGTTAGGGTATCTGTCTTTTTACCACAAGAAAAAGAAAATCTGAGTTTTGATGATTTTTTTTTTGGTTTTCTGATTAAGCAAATCATTGATAGTGCCTTGAAGGACGATGGATGGTCCAATTTATGTATAGAAAGGTTCATCTTGATAGAGGGCATCACCCAAAACCACCCATCTGTAAAGATTTTGCGCTTGATATTTAAATCCATTTTCATTGTGAGAGCTACAAACGCGATTTTATAAGCACACAGAGTTACTGTGTAAAATTAATTATTGGTCGACCAAAATGGGGCTTATTTTCACTTAATAACATCAAAAACCAAAACATCATTTACCCTGAAGATTTCACAGGGTAAATGAGAAAAATAGGCTTTCTTTCCGATACCAAAATTTGACATTCCGGTAAATTGGGGTACCTGGGGACAAGACTATAAGCAATCAGACCACAGACCTTTTCGAGTGATTTTAGCCCAATTTGTAACTTAAACCAACAAATGTGTATATTTACATTAATATTAAAGACTCGTAATCACTTATATTAAACGTACATGAAATATCTGCAATTGATTTTTTCCAATCAACTGTTCAGTGTAAAAAGCTTAAATTGAACCGAGTGATGCACTTGAGACATTTAAGTCCATAATTTTAAGGGTCATTTTGTGATCCTTAATTATCTTTAAAAAATTGGTAATTACCATCTGAACAATTATGGCATAAGGATTTTGCATGTTTTCCTTTGTTCAGTACCTTTTCTGCACATTTGATCTACAACATACTTGGAATTTTGTCATTTCCTACCCTAAATGGACATGTTAAAAGGTACAGGCTTGGGTATTCTAATATACAAACATCTGCTGAAAACACAAAATGCACCGTAAGAATGTTAACTACCCCATACAGAACCTATGGCATATTTGTAGGTTTATCACTTTTGATGCCCGTCACCACGCTGTACAATCTTTGGTCTTGTCGTATATTGATTAAGTCAATGCTTTACTATATGGTGCAGGCTGCTTATACCTCATGTCAGGCATGGATTTGGTGACAAGTCATTTAACATGATCAGCAGTCAACAGCCAGTGACTATGAAATAAACTTCCAGTCAAAATCAGTGTGGCACCGTCTACCAGCATCTTTAGACGGCTGCTGAAAACGCATGTTCTTGATGTTTAGTATATTTATTATTATTAAAAATCAACAAATTTTGGAATGAATTAAACTTTGACAATCAGTTGAACTCACCAAAAAGATATTAAAATCATGCCTTGCCCTTTTCAGGCCTCCATCCCTATAAAGCAACTTTTTAGAATCTGACAAAAATGTTCTTCTGCATGGAACTTAAATGAGATGCATAGGTTTTACCTACTTGGTGACTGATGTTGTATCTGATGGGTGTGTCATAACATCCAGGTTGTCTTGTGATAAGTTCTGGTAGTGATGTTCTCCGAAGGAAGATGAAATAAAATCCCAGTGCACACAATGCAGTTGTGATGAAAACCAAAATTAGGTCCATCATGGAAGCTATATTGTGAACCGGTCTAGTTCTGGGGTGTAGCTTGTACTAAGCACACTCATAGAATTAGGCATATTGTTAACCTGGGAGTTATGACATCCGAATAATTATCATTATTTCTAGATATATCACACATTGGTTAAAATCAGCTTGGCTCTCCAACTAATAATCAAATCCTTTTCAGCTTGGCGGCCACTAAATAATTCAAATACTGGCTGACTCAACAGTAAATTTAACTTAAAGTGGAGTCAATCTAAAATCACATTCATACATGAGACAGAAAGTCCATAGCTTCTAATCACACAATTTTTACATGGACCTCAAAAAAAACATTGCCAGACGCCATTTTTTAAGTTTTTAAACTATTTTTGGAAAAAAATATTTTGAGAATGAGAAGGTTAACAAAATTCTTTCCACCGAGGTAAAGCATACAGCATTGGTGCAAATGTAGACTCGCCACCCAGTAAATTGTGTATTAAGTGCAACGAGAGTTTTTACATATCATGTGTCCCTAAACAAAATACAATTGGTGATTTTGCCCTGAATGTAAGCTTTAATATCAAAAATAACCCCATTTTTTTTTTTTTTTTTTTTTTTTTACTTTTTATGCAAAAATTGAACTTTCTAATTTCGTATAGGAGCAAATAACGAAATTCAGCCCCCCCCTATGTTTTTTTTGTATTGAAATATAAGCAATCATAATCACCTTTTTTCTGACTTTAAGACTTTCTGTAGCCACATACAAGGTAAGAATCTATGGGTGGTCTGTCTATATAAATTACTATTATGACACAAATTTGGGTGCCTCAAAAATTCTCGTTGCACCTTTAAAAGTTTAGTAGTAGTTGTGTTATTAAATTGTTTTTTGTAATGTAATTCTTTTTCTTTTCCCACAGGAGTAACCTACATTGTTGTGCATTAAAGCCTCTGGATAGTTGACATTACATGGCTTTCTGTTTGAAAGTAATTCCTTTTCACACATGAGGTAACCATACAGTGTTGTGCATTAAAGCCTATGGATAGTTTTGACATTAAATGGTTTTCTCTTTTGTTAATGTAATTCTTTTCAACACAGGTGTAGCGAGCAGTTGTGCTTAAAGCCTAATGGATGTTTACATTAAATGGCTTTCTTGTTTAAAAAAATGATGGTCATTCCCTTCAACCGGAGGTAAACATACCGTGCTGTGGCATTAAAAGCCTAATGGATAGTTACATTAACGGTTTTTTCTTGTTTAATTTAAATTCTTTCACAACAGGAGGTAAGCATATCATGTTTAGAAGGTTAAAAACCGCAGCGACATAAGTTTTTGGGGTGATGGTTTTTGGATCGAGGATTGTTTTGGTTCGGGAATTTTTCCCGAGGGGGCGTCAGCCCCCCGAGAAATTCCCTCGAACCAAAACAATACCTCCGATCAAAAACAATCACCCCAAAACATTAGCTGCAAGGTTTAACCTCATTCATACTGTAACTGTATTCAACAACTGTATTTGATAAAGATTTTCTGCCAGAAATTCCCCTACATTTCAGTTCAATGCATCTTCCTTTTTTTGCAACATATATCTCACCTACTACAAAAATGGGAAGATCTTCTCGAGAATGTATTTTCCATAAACGTCATACGGTTGACAACAACCTTTGACCAATCACACGCAGCTTTGATACATCCGCAAGTTTTTTACTATCAAATATACCAGCAGGATTTTGTTTTTCCCTTGTTACGGGGCACCGCTCAGCTAAGTTTACCCAGGATTTTTAAGAAGAAATTGACAACGTATAAAAGTTGTTCTACTGTGTCCCGGTACTGTCCACACTGTGGTCCAGCGTTATATCATAATACATATAGTTAGTTCTGGAAAACGATATGTTTGCTGTCCAGAAATCCAAGTATCTGTCTATTTTTTTTTCCCACGTGTAAGATGGACGGCTGTGCATTTTATGAGCGACGTGACAATCACAGACTTCCAAACTTCAGCCATTTCAGGCCATCACCGTGTCGTGATTGTACCATTAAGCATAATGAATGCCTCGATCGATAGCATGTCAGAATCAGGGAATATATTACAAAATTCTTCTGGCCACAAACGAGTACTCAGAGCAAATTCAATCTTCTGCATTACAGCGATATGTGCCACTTCGTAGTTTAAAGGTGAGTTTGGCTGCGGGCAATGACTTGTAATTGTCGATTCAGGATCTCATATGTCGTCCTGCATCTTGGGACTTTTTTAGGCCGACTCAGAAATAACCGTGTTTAATGCCGTGTTTCAAGCATAAAGAACAACCACCATATTCTATATAATAGACTACTTTTTACCTAATTATATGGAAAACCTAGCTAGCCTAAGGTCACTTTCATGACTTAAACCAACCACTCTGTCACCATGATACGGCATGACTGTACCTCCAACCCTGGCTTGGTTCACTCGTGCACTCCGCGTGATTTTTTCCTTTCGGGCTTTTCGGATCCTACTTTATTTCTGTTCAAGAGGGCTTCTTATAATTTTAACTTAATAGGGCCAATTAAATACATCATCGAGATTTTGAATACACTAGTATTACGTTTGTAACGTCAGATAGGTCATTGCAAATTTGCCAGTTTGATTTGGGGAATCCCCAGCCCAGGTTTCACACGCAATCAGGCATTTTAATACTTGCTAAATTACTGTCGGTGTCAGCTCCGGTTTTTGTCAACTATACTAGTCATGACTATTTGAGTGCGCGCCCGAGGGTGTGTGTGATTCTCATATTGATTTTTTTTGGTGTTTTAAAATAGTATTATTAAAATTTAAAACTCTGACTTAGGTGTACACTTCACCTTTCGGCAGCCCACGGCATGCATGCGCGCCACTGCAGCCACAACAAGGGCACGTTTCAGAAACAACACTCCTAATATTATCATACCAAGTTAACCATGGGTAGATATGGGTACAGAACGTTCAAATTACAACACCACTGAATGGAATGAAAGTCATTGTTAAATTACATCTGAACCCGCTCAAACTCAAACTCGCCTTGCCCATTCGTTATACGCGAGTCATCATCTCACAATCATGCAAGTTGTCATGGCGCTCTTTGGTTCTCTACGATGCATTTATAATTTTCTCTTGATTATACAATTAACTACACCGGACAATCATTACTAGTATATTGACACTTTGGAAGTAGGGCAAATGCCGAATGGGGCCTGTAGGGGTGCTTTAGTGCTTTGAAACGTCCCATGCCTTCATGTCCACCCATGCCCACCCATCCACGTTTCAGCGTAGCACAGCCTTCGTTGTACTGCCATAACGGCTTGCAGCAATGCAACAAGATTATTTTATCAACTGAGCATTTGAAAGTAAACACAGTCATGCATTGGCGCGAATGCATGCCGTGGGCTGCCGAAAGGTAAAGTGTACACCTCAAGTCAGCAGTTTTAATTTAATAATACTATTTTAAAAACAAAAAAAAAATCAATCTGGAATCAACACCCCCCGGGCCGCGCACTCCAAATGTCATGACTATTATAGTCTGACACCGGAGCTGACACTGACGTATTTTACGCAATGTATAAAATGTATGAATTGCGTGTACTGGGCTGGGGATTCCCCAAATCAACCCATGGCATGCATGACCCTCTCTGACGTTACAACGTACTACTAACTAGTGTATTCCAAAAATCTCTCGTGATGTTATTTAATGGCCCTAAGTTTAAAAATTATAAGAGGCCCTCTTGAACAGAAATGAAGTAGGATCCGAAAAGCTCGAAAGGAAAAATCACACGAGTGGCACGAGTGAACCAGCCAGGGTTGAGAGGTACTGTCATGGACGTATCATTGTTGACAAGTGGTTGGTTTTAAGTCATGAAGTTGACCTTAGGCTAGCCGGTGCCATAATAAATTTAGGTTAAAGTAGGTCTAATTATTAAATAATGGTGGTGTATTTCTTCTTTATGCTTGAACACAGGCAATACAGGTTTTATTTAGGATTGGCCTAAAAGTTCCCACGACTGACAGACTACATCATCTAATCATGGTCGACATTACACGTCATTGACCAGCAGCCAACTCACCTTTAAACTAGAAGTGAGCAACATATCCGCTGTATGCAGAAGACGAATTTACTTCTGATGTACTCGTGTGGCCAGAATGAATTTGTAATATCGTCCAGGATTCGACATGCTAATCGATCGAGGCATTCATTTAATGCTTAATTGGTACCATCACGACACGGTGAATGGTCCTGACATGGCTGACAGTGTAGTCTGTGGATTGTCACGTCGCTCATAAAATGCACAGCGTCATCGTACAACGTGAAAAATAGCCAGAATACTTGGATTTTCTGGACCAAACATTCGTTTTCCAGAACTAACGATATGTATTATGATATCACGATGGACAAGTGTGACAGACCGGGAACACAGTAAACAACTTTTATTATTGCATTTTCTTCTTAAAAATCCTGGGTAACTTATCTTAGCGTGCCCCGTAACAAGAATAACAAATCCTAGCTGTTTGATTTGCATAAAACTTGCGGATTGTATTCAAAGCTGCGCTTTGATTGGTCAAATGTTGTTTGTCAACCGTATGACGTATGGGGAATACCTGTACTCGAGAAGATCTCCATTTTTGTAGTAGGTGATATTATATGTTTGCAAACAAAAGAATGATGCATTGAACTGATTTGTCTAGGGTAGAATTTCTGGCAGAATCCTTAGAAAATACGTTTTGGATACAGTTACCGTTTATGATGATGTCAAAACCTTTGCAGTCTATGTTTTGGGGGTGATTGTTTGGGATCGCGGTATTGTTTTGGTTCTCGGATTTTCCCTCGGGGGGCCTGACGCACCCCTCGGGAAACTTCCTCGAACCAAAACAATACCTCCGATCCAAACCAATCACCCCAAAGCATTAGCTGCGCGGTTTTAACCTCTAATTCCATGTCAGGGCCCTTATTTATTCTAATTTGAATCTGTAGTCTTAAAGTCACAAAAAGCGCTTCATTGATGAGCGTATTACATCACACGCGAGTTCAATGTGAGATATCAATGACCGCGTTGTAGGTGCGTATATTATGTTACAAAAGATTTGATTGGTAACCGCATCAAACATAAGTTAATGAATGTGCATTAAAGCCTATGGATTGTTGACATTAAGTGGCTTTCTTGTTTAAATTTAATTCTTTTCACACGTGGGTAAGCATACAGTGTTGTGCATTAAGCCTATGGTATGACATTAATGGGTTTCTGTTTAATGTATTTCTTTCACACCGGAGGTAAGCATACCGTGTTGTGCATTAAAGCCTCTGGATAGTTGACATTAATGGTTTTCTTGTTTAAGTAAATGTTATTCTTTTACAGACAGGCGGTACAGTCAGTGTTGTGCATTAAAGCCTATGGATAGTTGACATTAAATTCTTTCTTCTTGTGTTAAATGTATTGTTTCACATAGGAGGTAAGCATACAGGTTTTGGCATTAAAGCCTATGGATAGTTGACATTAAAATTGGCTTTGTTTAATTAATTGTTTCACACAGGGTTAAACATCAAGTGTTTGTGCGTTAAGCCTATGGATGTTGACATTAAATTGCTTTCTTGTTAAATGTAATTCCTTCACACAGGAGGCAAGCTTACAAGTGCTGTGGCATTAAAAGCTTAATGAAGTTGACATTGAATGTTTTTGTTTTTAAATACTTCTTTCAACACAGAAGGTAAGCATACCGTGTTGTGCATTAAAGCCTATGGATAGTTGACATTAAATGGTTTTTCTGTTTAATATATGTAATTCCTTCACACCGGGTAAGCATACAGTGTTGTGCATTAAACTACTGGTGCATATAGGGTTTTCTTGTGTAAATCGTTGGATAAATTCATAAAAATTTGAAATGTCCAAATGTTATTGTGCTGGTAACTAACATAATTCATGGATTTTTGCTACTGATTGCATCAAGAATTGCAACCAGTATAATAGCATTACTTAAAGGTCCCTGGCCCTATCGCTAATAGCCTGTCCTAGAAGCCCAGATTTTCCGGAAGTGGTCACATTTTGGTATCAGAAGACAGCGCTATTTTTCTCTCATTTACCCTGTGAAATCTTAGAGCCAAAGGATGTTGTTTGGAAGTTAGAGCAAAAAATGTCCCGCCCCACCATTTTGGGTGACCAATATTAATTTTACAGAGTATTCTATTGGGCTTACAAAATTCCGTTTTAGCTCTCGCATCAAAACGGATTGAATATCGGCGTGAAAACTTTACAGATGGGTTTTGGAGTGAATGCCAATCTTATCAAGATGAAACTTCATATCCTTAAATCGGGCATCCTCCTTTAAACTTGCCTCACTCATCTCAAATGTACTTTCCAAAGTACACATTTTTGTATGAAATCTTTCAAAATGTTTGCATGAATGGATCAAAAAATAAAAAAAACAAACATGGGTAAGAGCAGTTTAACGTGACGACCTTTTTTGAGTGATACAATTTTTTCTCAAATGCAATTTGATCAGATGTATACCACCTACCGAGAACGTTTCGAAGGCTTATTGGACAAACAAGCACGAAAGAAACCGCAAACCTTGGTTTTGAACTTGCTGACTATCGTACTTGGCCCCATATAACACCGTGCTTTTGAGTTTCTGTCGTGCACGACAAAAGTACTAAATCATCATCCTTCTTATACAAGACGCGATGAGGCTTATTTCAACTTCATGTGTGGTCTAATACATTGGAAAGCATTCCAAATATGCGAAAAAACCAGGTTCGAAAAAAAATTGGGGGCGCTTCTGTCCCTCTGGAAATCTCATGTCCTCTTTAAAGTTTCTACCTCATGTAAAGAATGTGCATTTTATTGATCATTTAGTGTCCGAGGTCATGTGCATTGTTTACGTTTGGCTGGCAGGCAGGCTAACTGCAAAACATATAAGAAATGCTAGAAAACAAGATTTACACTAGAAATAAAATCACTTAATCTGCTGAACACTGAAAAGAGTAATGCTAATTATCATGAATGATCACTGACAAATTGGGTTTGAGGGCAACCCGAATTTAGCGTTGGTCCATGAGGTCGGTGGTCAGTGGGTGGTAGTAGTAGTGATTTCGGCTTCATGGCCGCCCTGTTGAGATCGCGCGAAATTTGTCCGTTGAACAGGGGAAGTCAACTTCCGATATACGACGTCGCCAACAGACGTAATCAATTTCTGAAAGCAAATTCGGAAATCCGCTTTCATTATGAACACTACATTTTAATCAGTGGCGACAATTTTACAACCGAAATAAGGACATGTAAGAGCTATCATCTGTCCAAAAATCAGACAAATCCATTGCGGGAATCCTTGCATATCGGCCTACAAAGGTAAGAATTTGCATGTTTAGCAAGCACCCTCTATATGCCCATTCTCCATAGAAAACAAATCATATTTGCTCGCACTGAAATTTCTTAAAATTGACACAGGATGCAGTTAGTTGAATAAAGAATTCAAATCATTGTCAAACCTGTAATCGCCGTCAATATTTTTTTTTTTTTTTTTGGTCTGTCATAATAATATCTCAACAGCTGTGTAGTTATAAACGGTTATAATAGGTACCAAAATCTACTAAAATATATATCCTGTTGAGCTTTGGTCAGGACTTGAAAATGTTATTGTGGTCCAAATATTTTATTAAAGGTGTAACAATAGATTTTGAGCCCCAAATATTGTTCATAATAGTAATTTCAAAATAGATTAGACACTCAATAGATCTTACCTGTATTTTTGCTACAATTCTTTAAGATAAAAAAGTATTTGATTTGCTTATATTTCATTATAAAACATAGGCTGAATTTCGTATTTTGCTCCTATACTATTCAAATTTTCACAATTGTTACAAATGACATGTCTCAGCTAATCCTTTCAGATAGGGATATTTGATGGAACGCTTTACCTCAGGGGTCAAAACTCATTACTTTCAATTTTTTTAGGGACATATCATGTAATCCTTGTTGCACCTTTATGTGTAGCCAAGAAATGTTACGGCCATATCCGATATAGCTTCATAAACAGAATAAAGCAATGGCAGCTATTTGTTAGCGACATGAGATCCCAAAATTATACCAGGATATTGCCATTTTTCAAGGTTTTTTTATCTTCAGGTTTTAAAAGCCTGTGAAAATTATTTTAGAGGATAACATTTTTTTCAATATCAATTTCAAGCCCTTTGCCTCAGTTAAGGGAAAACTTGTATGACATCAATATCATTTGCGATATGCAATGGCCATTTTCACTGATATCTCAACCAATGTAGATGGAGAAATTCACTTTATGAACCACACACTTGCACAAAAACAGTTTTTCTGAATAGTCCTCATAATTAACATATTTTGCTACAAATAGGAGGCTAACTTTTCTTTTTGGAAACCCTTCAAAGCCATTTGTGAGTTCAATACAAACGGCTACCAGTTTGATTTTAGTATGAAATTCATTCTAATTTTCCAAGGTGATTTGTTCACTAATTTGAATACCGTTGGGATTATAAATATGATATTGTTGGAACAAAATTAACATTTCTGAAGCAGTCATTTAGCGTGAGTGTAAATATCGAGTCCAACAG
The DNA here is from genome assembly GCA_023653785.1 of Ophioderma brevispina. Lineage (NCBI taxonomy): Eukaryota > Metazoa > Echinodermata > Ophiuroidea > Amphilepidida > Ophiodermatidae > Ophioderma > Ophioderma brevispina. Next base: position 20,468 of record JAMKCH010028135.1, read on the forward strand.
ACAATGAATTATACTCGATTCCATCACTGTTAAAAAAGGTCCATTGCATGTGACTCGAGGGAACCATTATTTCAATGGTAATCAAAGGGTTACAATTATTGTAATCATCGATTTGTACCCATTTGTATGACAGAACAGCCTTGGGCATTTGCCATAGTAGCCCCTATGTTGCGCTTTCAATACCTTCATGATGTAAAAAGAGCTAGTCCCAGAAGCATGAATCTAGTAAAGTACAAGTTTTTGGGGTTGTGGTTTAGCAAGCATCACAGTTTGTAACTCAAGTCAGTCATAAGCTGTGTAAGCAACATGAGTAACTTTACCACACACCAACCTGCCTTCCCTACCTTATCATATTATAAGAGGCCACATGTATCTGTCTGTCCTCTGTTCGCCCTTTTTCTCAGAGGCCGGGGGTCATACGGTCATGAAACTTGGTGGGTGTAGCTCGGGTCGGGCCAGATCAAATTCAATTCATTAAGCAGATACGTGCCCCACCCCCCCCCAAACTCCAGGTATCGTGAACTGTTTTAAACAAGTAGTGCTTTTAAAATGCCAGGTGGATCACAAAACCCGGGACTGCCTAGTGGTCATGATACATTTGATTATATTTGAATAATAAAATATTGGTGTATTTTTTTAAAATAATTATCAACAGACACAAAACACACCAAGGATAAAAAATTAAAAAAAAAAAAAAACAAACCAAATGGGACAGCCCCAGGAATTATCACTCCTCCTCATGCCTCAGCAAAAAATCTTTCACACACATTGGTTTGTGTATAAGCACCACAGCTCCTAAACAACATCACTAGTGGTAATTGATTAAATGCAAAATATTGTTTTAAAGTAGTCTTTCTACCCTTTTTGAAAAGTGTGACCGACCCCATTATACACCAGCTGATTGGCAATACAAAATTTGAGATTCCATGTATATTAGATAATATTTTTGACCCAATATGGAGTCATTTTAGACATAACTACGAGTCATTTTGGGGTAAAGGTTTCACTTGTCCCCCCCCCCCGAAGCTGCTGCTCCCCCACCTGTTTTGAGGACAAAATAGCTCTCATTTTATATCACAATGTTTTCTCTCTGATGTTTAGATTTTGTGTTATTGCTGTTTTGTTTGAGGACTTCATATACATTTTGTCTCCTGAGCTTAGTTCTCCATATAACTCCTCCACACATTGCCAATGCATAGAATGACATGGTCCTCCCACCATCGCCCCATGATCTTAGTCCTATCGGTAGAGGCCTTGTTGGTCTATCCAACAGGCAACGATAGGCGGTAATGCCAAGAAGGTTGGCCTATGGGGCATATCTGGAAACAAACACAATAAGTTTAATTATAATATTTTTTGTAATCTGATTAATGTCATTCATAGATCTTGGTGCTCATAACCTCTAGTTACACAAAGACCACAAAATCTATGCCTAAAAAATCCTAACCAATTTTAACCTCCCTTTTTAATTTATGGAACTTTTTATATTTTCATTCCTAAAGGCCAATTAGTGATTTATTTTCTGGATCCAGAGAGGTAAAGAGACAGACATTTCCAGAGAGAAGCGCCCTCATTTTTTTCAAGCCCGGTTTTTTTGCATATGGGAATGCTTCAAATGTATAGATTACACCTAATGAATACGCCAAAACGCCATCTAATTATAAGATGATTTAGTAATTTCTTCTGTCATTCACAGCATGTTCCTATAGGGACGATTATGATAGCAGGAAGTTCAAAACAAGGTTTTTTCTTTTCTTTCATGCTTGCTTGTTCCAATAAACCTTAGAACAAAACGTTCTCGGTAGGTTGGTCTACAATCGATCAAATGCAATTTGAGAGTAATCTCTCCAAAAAATCTACTCCTGTCACTTTAATACAAAAATAGTAACTAGTTTCTTAACACACAGAATGTCTTATTCATTTAGGGTATTTGTTAATTTTGTAGGCAAGTTATGTGTACATGACCACTCGGCCACCTCACCATCTAAGGCTAAGGGCTGAACTGTCAGCATGGTATAAGATCGATCGAGTGACCCTGGTTCGAGCCCTGCAAAAGTCGAATTTTTTTTCATACTACTCGATAGTTCCTACAGGTTGGCAAATCATAACGCACAGCATAAAAAATGTGCATAATTACATGGGAATTTCTCCTTACTCCCACCCATTGTGTTGAACGGGTGTTCTCAATTATTTAGCTAAAGAGGGCCAGAGAATGGGCTGAACCTTTCTTTTTACTTAAAGTTCCCTATTTGAGGACGGATCACCTGAAAACTTTAATTAAGTTGAACCTTTGTATTTTTTTTGAGCAAGTCCGAGGGCCAAAAATCAATGGTTACGGCCGGATTTGTCCCCTATTGGAGAACCCCTGGTGAGAATTGGCAGGTAATATGCAATGGGTGGCCAGCACTTGTTTGGAGTCTGTGAAGCTGTTGGTTATGTTTGTCAGAAGAGTCATCGTGAGCATGATTAAATTGCGGACCTTATCAAAGTGAGCAGATACGTGCCCCACACGCCAGGTAATCGTGAACTGTTTTCAAACAAGTAGTGCTTTAAAATGCCAGGTGATCACAAAACCCGGGGACTGCCTAGTGGTCATGAGTACATTTGATTATATTTGAATAAGTAAAATTATTGAGTGTATTTTAAAATATTATCAACTACAGGGGAATAAAAACATCAAAATCCAAAGCAAATAAAAACCAAATGGGACAGCACCCAGGAATTATACTCCTCATGACCTCAGCAAAAAAATCTTTCCCCCACATGGTTTGTGTATAAGCACAGCTAAGAAATACAACAAATCACTAGTGTATTGAGTTATGCAAAATATAGTTTTAAAGTAGTCTTTATACCCTTTTGAAAAAGTGTAGACCGAAACCATTATACACCAGCTGGAATTGCATACAAAATTTGAGATTCCATTGTATATTAGATAATATTTTGACCCAATATGGAGTCATTTTAGACATACTACGAGTCATTTTGGGGTAAAGGTTTCACTTGCCCCCCCTCCCCCCGAGAGGTGGCTGCTCCCCCACCTGCTTGAGGACAAAAATAGCTACTCATATCACATGATTTTCTCTGATGTTAGATTTCTGGTTATTGCTGTTGTTGAGGACTTCATAGTACACTTGTGGTCTCCTGAGCTTATTCTCCATATAATTCTCCAACACATTGCCAATGCGTAGAATGACATGGTCCTCCCACCAGCGCCCCATGATCTGTAGTCCTATCGGTAGGCCTTGTTGGTCATATCCAACAGGCACGGATAGGCAGGGAATGCCAAGAAGGTTGCCTATGGGGGCATATCTGGAAACAAACACAAATAAGTTTATATTAAAACATATTTTTTGTAATCTGATTAAAGGTCATTCAGAGAATCAGTGGTGATCATAACCTCTAGTTACACAGAAGACCACAAAATCTATGCTAAAAATCCTACCAATTTTAAACCTCCCTTTTAAATTTATGGAAATTTTTATATTTCAGTTCCTAAAGGCCAATGTAGTGATTTGATTTTCTGGATCCAGAGAGTTAAAGAGACATGAGGACATTTCCAGAGAGAAGCACCCTCAATTTTTTCAAACACAGGGTTTTTTGCATATTGGAATGCTTACAAATGTATTAGATTACACCTGAAGTGAATAAGCCAAATACGCCATCTATATGTAATAAGATGATTTAGTAATTTCTGTCATTCAAAGCATGGTTTCCTATAGGGACGATTATGATAGCAGGCAAGTTCAAAACAAGGTTTTCGGTTTTCTTTTATGCTTGCTTGTCCAATAAACCTTAGAAACGTTCTCGGTAGGTGGTCTACAATCGATCAAGTGCAATTTGAGAGTAATCTATCCTAAAAAATCTACTCCTGTCACTTTAATACAAAAATAGTACTAGTTTCTTAACAAATAGATAGATGTCATTCATTTAGGGTATTTGTTAATTTGTAGGCAAGTTATGTGTACATGACCACTCGGCCACCTCACCATCTAGGCTAAGGTGCTAAACTGTCAGCAGGGTATAAGATCGATCAAGTGACCCTGGTTCGAGCCCTGCAAAAGTGATTTTTTTCATATTCGAATAGTTCCTATGAGGTTGGAAAATGCATAATCGCACAGCATTAAAAAATGTAGCATAATTATGGAATTTCTCCTTACTCCCACCCATTGTGTTGAACGGGTGTTCTCAATTATTTAGCTAAAGGGCCAGAGAATGCTGAACATTTTTTAAAGTTCCCTATTTGAGGGACGGA
>JAMKCH010028136.1:0-17789 GCA_023653785.1 Ophioderma brevispina
TTACAATGTGGATATGGTTTCAATATTCACAACAACAATGGCACATTTAGCATTGTTGGTAGGTAGTATTTAATGACGATTTCCAACACAAGTGTGCAAAATCTCTACTTTTAAAACTGAAGGCCTATGTTTAAAGGAATATGTCAAGATTCTGAATATTGGAAACTTGGTATGGATGGAAAGCTTAAGTAGCCCCCCCCGTGGATTACTATAATTTCAAATAAGTTGAAAATTGTCGCACATTTTTGAGTATTTTGCCCTTATTACTTTCCGCCCAATGCTACTCGAAAACGATTCCGACAAATCCACAACGCAAGCAAATGGTGACGTCAAAGTTATGACCATCCATAATTTACGTCGTTGTGACCATTCATATCGCAGTGTTGCCACTTTCCTATAACTGCGATCGATGTGTTTTATATCAATATAATTAAACACAACGAAATGAAACAAAGATCTCATTCTGTAACTTATTTTCAAATTTTATTATTACTTTCATTAATCCATCAATATTACAGTGTCGGCAATAACAAGTCGAGTAACACGAATATATATTTTGGTCAGCACTTTGACCACGAGGAGAGCAAAAATTGGGCGCTTTTTGATCAATTCACCGTGGCGAAAAATCCGCCCGTTTTCTCGTATGTCAAAAAAGCAAAAATTAAAATGCCTCTATGTTGTTAATTTTACATCCAATTGTATTATTTTTTCGGATTCGTGATGTATGTACATATATTTATGAATGTAAGTCAAACTGAGCTTGACAAAAATCTTGACATATTTCCTTTAAAGAAAGGTGTCATGTATCTAAGTTTTGGCTAGTAAGTTTATCAACTGACTGCAGCATTTTCTTTTCTACCAAATTAGTTTTTTAGATGTTCACCCAATTTCATATCAGCTTACATAGAAGTTATGTCAAGCTTAAGTTCAAGTTCAAGTTCATTTTTATTCTCACCACATCTTCAGTGATTTAACCAAAAACAAAGTAAATACAAATATAGTGAGATTAAAATGAAATACAATTGTTTACAGACATATTGACATATACCGCAAGTTTTGGGCTAATGAGTTAAAAATATTATCCTTAATGAATTATCATACATAACAAAGCTGACATTAGTTAGGTTTAAATCATTGGGATATCGATTATAAGTGACTAGCTGATTTGAATGGAGCGTCACTAAACCGTTTGATCAGTCTTCTATAATCAAACTTCAAGACATACACTATTTCTACAACTTTTCTCATTTATTTGTTTCCTTATATTGTTTAAGTCAAGAGCTGTCGAGTTTTAGGCCCCCCATCTCAACATGGCTATGAAGCCAGGTGAACTTTACTGCAAAAATTTATGTGCAAGCAAGTAACTCGCATGCACAGAAAATGTCATTGTTTTAATCTGAACGAAGTTGAGGATGAATTTCACTTTATAATGAAAGGTACTTCTCTATAATTACTTGCGCAATAAGCGACTTTTCGATATTGAGGAGACCTTTGAAACCAATAATTTGTCAGATAATGACATTTTTCATTCTCTAATTGGTTGTCATGAATATGATAATATCTTGCCATTTATTAATTTTGTTAACTCTGCTTTTGATATGCGCTTAAGACTGTCTTTGTCACTTCCTAATGTTATGTTTATTTTAATGTTGTAGTCTTTTTTTTTAATGAATTGTATTTGACTATACCTACATTTGGTGAATGTCAATACAATACTTGACTTTGACTTTGCACTCCCAAAGAACCACCATTGTCGTATCTGGGGTCGGAGGGTAGGGCAACTCAACGGTTTTCAAAAAGGGAAATCAGGAAGCTCTCTTGTGAAGAAAGTCCCCCCGAGGTACAATCAGGAATTTTTTTGTTGGGAACCTCATGAAAATCCGTCGGGACGAATTGTACCGAACCGGGCTGATTTCCCCCTGAACACGTTTTTTCCTCCCTAGAACTGCTGCCTACGCCATTGGCCATCTCCTAAGGGCGCCGCAGGCCAGCACCTATAGGCCCTAGATGGGACCTTTTGCTACAGTCCAAGGGGTTACACAGGGTGAGGGGGTGTTCCCATTTATTTGACGGTTTTTAGGCATATATGGATTGTTTTCCATCCAGCATCATGTCACCCAATGGCCCTGTATTAATTGAAAATTTACCAGCATCAATCCAAAGACTCCCATTTTTTTCGAAATTTTGAAATCTTTACCCCCAAGACTATCTTTTAAAAAGAAATGTTGCCAAATTTTCACCCCAGACCCTCTTTCAAAAAATTAGCAAATTCCAAGATGGAGTGCCCCCGGGATATTGTGCCGAAAGGAGCAAAATTTGCGCAGAGCTTAGAGAGATACAGTGGCATTCTGTAAGTCTACCTTTCCTCCTGGTGCCATTCTGCTGTGGCGACACCGGCACCAGACTTCTTTGTCGGGTGGGGGGGGGGGGTGCCTCTTTCTGTTACAAATTCACGTTTCAGTTCTGAAGGTCTCAAGCTGCTTCAAATGGTGCAAGTCAAGAGCATCATGAATTTTTTCTCCAACATTAGCTATAAGGAGCCAGGAGAACGTTTACTGCCATTTAGCCACCAAAGAACTCCCACTCCCAAAGACCCCATCAGTTTACGTAGCTGGGGTCGAAGGAAAGGGTCCACGAAGTTACTTAGTCAATCGTGGAAAACTTTGTGGTCAAAATCATGGATGTTTGAGTCAAAAAGACCCGTTTTGGACGCGTTACGGTGCAATCAGGACGAATTTTTCCTTGACCAGCTGACTTCCCCCGACCCACGCTTTTGCGAACCACAATCCTCCTTATAGATGTAACTGGGCTAAGTGCCCTGGGCGCCACCTTTAAGTGGATGAAAGCGGCCAATTATTTATTGACCATAGGCTGCACTGATTCAACAACAAACTGTAATGGAGATAATCATCATTATAGTCTATGTAAATATAGGCCTACTCTTTGCTTGAGGCAAGGCCGTACTCAGGAATTTGTTTTTTTTTTAAAAAAAAAAAGAAAAAGTGGACTTTTTTTTGGTAAAAGTGGATCAACCCCCAATGGTCCTTTTGAACATCTCATCACCAAAAATGGCTTTCTTGTGCCAAATTTCTCCATCTTCTAATCTGAACCAAAGTTCCCCAAAAACAACATGGCAAAATTTCCACATTTCCCAGAAAGTATGGCAAAATTGGTCAACGTTAAATCTCTGCATGGTAAAGCTATCGGTCCGTTTTTCTGCAAAATCATGGCTATGGGCCTACTTCCCGATTCTCACGCTTCGTCCCCACCCAAACCAAACTTGAGACCAAGGCAATATCGATATAAACAGAAGATTGAAAATCAATAAAAATTGGGATGAAGGAAGATTATAAGTCGAAATCGGTGTTTAATACACCCTTGTAAACAACTTAGCAGTCATCTTGCAAAAATCAAGAACATAGGCCTAATGCCTAAAATTATCAACTTGAGGTGATTCTCTTTTTACCCCTGCTGTTGTTTTATCTATTGTATTTTGATGTTGTCTTTCTATGATAGTTTGAGTAAAATATGACCCCCCAAATGACACTCCCCTTTTTACATATACATGAGCTGTTATTGAAGATGATACATGGCCTATCCGATACGTCGTGTTTAAGATTGTCCCCCCATCCAGATTTTCGATTCGCTGATGGAAGAAATACGATCCTCTAATTTTCTAATCATTGTACAGTATTTTGGGCTGTAAATCGCACTGTAATTTTACAGTGGTGAGAGTAATCCACATTCTGACTATTGGAAATTTTGGCACCGGCATTTCACGTTGAATGCCACCCTTGTAAAAACAATAGAGTAACAATCATCATAATAATATTGCAAAACCTGAAATAAAATGCATAAAAATCAACATTAGATGCTTTTTTTGTTATTCCTGCTGGTGTTTTTTCTGTTAGTGTCTTTAGTTTGCGATCTTTTTGAGTAAAATGACGCAATGAATCTCGGCCTCCAATCGACCAGTTAACATCCACGTCACTTCCGGTTGTTGCCTGCGAATTCCATTCCTGCGAATCGTTATGGCCCATATTATTAAACTCTAACAGATCCAATAGCCCAGTGTGTAACAATCATGCCGACCTATGTCAAGATACCGCCCCTAACATGTTTACAAACATTGCTGTTAACTGGTCCTGTACCCGTGGTCCTGTACACGATTACATTAGCCGTAATGACAGATAGGATTTATAATGTTATTACTTTGTTTTTGGCTTCACTGGACTTCAGCGATGTTTTTGTATTTTATCAGGACTTTTATTCCACATATTGGACACCAATGAACTTGAATTTGCGTAACACGTTAATCGTGAGAGTGTTTTACGCCAATATTGCTGTAGTAATTTAGTGGTATACCAGTACCACCATGTTCGGACTTAGACTGGTAACATGCCGATCATAGCGCTTTGCAGATAGTTAGAACTCGATGGTAAATATACGTGCAAAAGTGGTTTATAGGGCACCAGCGAATATCAGCGAGGTCCAAACTTAACCAGAACACGAATAAGACGTCTACAACGAAGGGTCACGTATTGCGTCGCAAATCAGACTTCCCGAGCAGTATGACATTTAATGAATTAAAATACCTAGTAAAATCATCTTTAATATTTTGTAGTAGTCCCCTCCATGTTGTTCTCTTTTTTAATCACCAAGAAATAATTATTTTACATAAATATCAAAGAGGTCAAACTCACTGGAGCAATGTCTTATTTAAGCCACGAACATGACTAATAACTACGTACCCGGGACGAAGGTACCCTCATTTTAATTAAATGACGTATTGACTCTTTGTCCCCCCCACCGAATTCAATACGCATTAACTATGTTTACACACTTTTTGCAATTTCAATGAAATTTATCTTTAATCAGCATGTTTGAAGACCATGCGAATACATAAACCGCCGAGCAATCGCAAGTCACGATGGGAGGGGATCACCTGAATCAGACGGTACACATTCCAACATGCGGTCAACATGGCGCCGCCCGCGGTCAAAATGGCAGCCCTCCAGGGGAAAAACAACAGGCGAATTCGATCTTTAATAGTATAGATAATAATATATAGTATAGAAAAAAATGGAGGAAGATGGGTGTTGGGAGAGGCCCTACGATCAAGTGACCTTTAGGATTGACCCACCCCATTGGAAGATAAAACTTATTTGTGAGCCAGCAAGGGTGCGCAAAACAAGAACAGGACAAAACAACAAGACAAGATAAAAACCAGACAAACAACACAGGACCGGACAGGGGTCACATGAGTGATCCCATTGATTAACATAACATCAGGGTACAAACATGAAGTAAGATGGCAAAGCTGATGTGCGCTTCTGTATGACAAAAAATCAGAAATAATGCAACGATCTGGCTAAAGCCTTACTTTATTGACAACACTATATAAAACTTTTGCCAGTGATTCATGAACTATATACTGAGTTTTAAAGGAATACGAGAGTTGACAAACCAAAGGACGTAACTCAGGCACTGAAAGAAAATATTAAAGAAATTTTCTTATCTAATTCTACTGTAATACCTGCTTTTTTGAGAAATGTGATGCTAACGTATTTATTAGTTTTGACATGGCATTTCTAACAATACAGGAGTAGTCTACGCACTTTTTAAAAGCATTGTCCTAAATGGGTAACTAGCTTTGATTTTAAATTAGCTATGGCCAAGTATCGTATTTGGTTATTAACCTGAAATATAACACATGCATTGTGTTACTTGAATTGAAAGCAATTTTGCTGGTTATCATTACTCATATATACTTGACAACAATAAGAACTGTGACTCAATTGGTCTTTTATTTATATTGATTTTTAATTTTAGGTATTTCTCAATTTTTAGCAAGATATTTTTGATATGAGTACTTGTTCATATTAGGCAAGGAAATAAATGTAAGTTTGTTACAAGTGGCAAACCACAACTAACTGGGCAGGAAAACACAAGTAAGACTGTATGATCAATATAATCAGTGGCGTAACCAGTCCCCCCCCCCCCACACAAAAAAGGGTAGGGGAGCCCAAAAATGTGAAGGAAAAGGTTATAGGTAAGAGAAAAAGATGAAGAAAAGAGGGAAAAAGAAAGGAAAAGGGGAAAACGATAAAAAAAGAGGGAAAGAGAAAAGAACGGGGGAAAAGAGGGAAGAGAGGAAGAAAGAGGGGGAGGGGGTGGTTGGGAAGGAAAGGGAAGGGTGAATGTTGCCCAGGCTGGATTCCTCCCCCCTCTCTTCAGAATTTTGAACAGACTGGAAAAAAAATATGGTCTACCCTGCGAGCGCAGCGAGCCGTAAAAATTGGCGCCTGAGAAACTCGGGAACTTCTTGATCTTGCCCCCCACCCCCCGAGGCTCAGTCTGGTTACGCCCCTTATATAATGCTAATTGCAATTTCAAATTTTTGGCTCAGATTTATGCTCCTCGGTTCAAATCTGCCAATGACAATGTTCATATGTCTTATTCTTCACTATTTATTTTTTGGTTTTGAAGTGTTTATTGAATTTCAAAGAGACCTGGAGCAATAGTAAATTTATGTACCAACCATATTTGATAAGACTAATTTACTAGATATTTGCTATAAAGATGTTGGAATGGCAAACACTATGATATGTGATAATTTTATTATTATGCTTTGATTTTTCATACTTATCATACATAATGCAAATTTATGCCAATCTGCCAAAGACAAAAACCACAATACACAAATTGATGTCTTTGAGTGTCAACATGTGTACTACTATTGGGTTAAAGTTTTGAAATATAACAAGTAATAAAATTTTAAGGGTTGTATTCCAACCTGAATGTCTGCACTCTTGCATCTAACTGCATTGATACGTTTTGGGCACTAAATAGCTGTTTATGTGATTTTAAATTGAAGTCAATGCAAACACTTTGAAAGGCAAAACTGCATGATATTGGGGGGAAACACTATCTTAAATGTTACAGTTTTTGAGGTACTTTCTCATACAAAAATGAGCACAACTAAAAACATTGCTTTTAGGTTCTTGATTTTAACTCACCATGCTCTATCCTTGTTCAGACTTGGTACTGTAGTATGCACATAAAGCGTAAAGTTTACACCCACTGACTCAAATTTCCTGATGAGGGTGCTTTATTGCAAACAAATTGTGTGTTTTGCTTGCCCATATCATAATCACCGCATGAAATACCTAAATTCAAATGGAACTCTTTCACTCACGTGAATGTACAACTCTAGATTTAGAAAAAAATCGTATTTCCAATGCTATCTACACTATAATATGTTCGCAATTGCTGTCTATATTTAATAACCTGTATTATTCTTAGTTGTAATTTTAGTAGCTAAATACATGTACACTTCTTATCTATGCACTTAAGCACCTACCTTAAAGATGGAAATCAAATCACAGCTTCATTGCCTACTGAACGACATCAGCAATTAAGATCATAATTCCAATTTCCACTTTATGTATGCTCTAAAATGCTTCCAATCCACCCCACAAAATAAAACCTATGTTCATCCCTTCTATTCAGCCTATGATTTGATTACCCACCTTTCAGTTTGTAAATATACACTTAGCACTAATATTTAATTTAATTTTAAAAAGATTCACTCTAATAGGACACCCAAAAAACTCCCAAATGGGTAATTTAAAAGCCAGTTTTAATTTCCTTTTCAATTTCTTAAAACCCATTTATACATCTTGTGGTTAATATCCTGCATATCATCCCAAATCTGGTGTCCGCCTGCCCTAAATAGAAAACACATGTCGATCATTCATCCCACTGTTGTCCCCCCACCCCCCCCCCCTGTTGTTCATGTCTGTTTATTTTTGTCAATCAGGAAAAAAAGTTCACCTTCCCTGTATATCCTCATCCTTTTGATGGACACCTAATCAATAAATATCTATTGTTATACTATTTAAAATTGACTTTTGTCCTAAGCACAGTTGCAACAAAACTTCACGAATTCAATCTGATATTGTGTCTAAACCGTGTTTTTTTCTTACATAAGTATTTCCCAACACATAAAAAACAACCCAAACAAGACTTCACTCCTTGGGCGCCCCTTCCTTGTACAGGAATTTTTTTCTGTATTTATTTTAACCTGTTTTGGTTGCATGGCTAGCCTGCAAGGTGTGTTAGCACTTCAATATGATATATAATAAAATTCCTTTAAAAAGGAAAGGGCGAGTCCAGGGGAATATCCATGTAAAGGTATGGGCAGGGGATTAGTAAGATGACTTTTTGTGGGAGTTTTTGCAAGTTGACTTATTGATTTTTTAAAACACCACTAAGCCGAAGGCATACGTGAACGTAAATTACCACAGAGTGAACATGGGCTTCCTATCCCTCTTTTTCATTTTTTTTTAAAGGGACAAAATGGACCAATCAAAAACAACCCCTTATTCGGGAAAACAACACATTGACCACCCAGACTCACCAGCAGAACTGGAAGAAGCATTAAATTCCGATATTTTGCATGCCGACGACGTAAAGCATCTTACAGATCACAGTCACCGTACCACGTGTCACTAACATTTTGTTTAAATATTATAAAGCCGCTTTAAAAAGAAATCTGAGGAACAAATGTAAAGCTCCCACTTTCACCAACATTGTCACCAAGACTTCATATTAATTTTCTTAAATTTTACCTCTGTCACCCAAATTTTTCATTTTTTTTTTCTCCAAAATGTTCACCCACGCCATTGCCCTATTCATTCATATACAAACTTAGAAGAACATTCGTTTACTTCGTGGCATATTACCTGTCGTTCCACCGCATTTACTCGTAATATCAATTTTATTAAGAATGGTGCAAATGCAATCTATCTATACTACTATGAGATCAAAGTCACACCACACATAGGTAAAAGGTCCACACACGGGAGGGGGGGGGAATGCACTAGGACGAATAAAAATAAGATTCTGTCGGTCCTACTAAAATGCGTTGATGTTTGGCATGCAGGTAGAAAAACGACAGCCTAGTTTATTAGCAGGGTTTCAGGTGACCGAAAAATCAAGTCACACGTTCCATCTAGAGGTCCATTTGCGTAAAAATGCCGTATAACCACAAAATTTAGCCAAAGGACCGATAACCTGAGCAATGACCAAGCCTGGAGGTCAAAGGTCACACCCACACATACAAAGGTCGCCTTTCAATTTGCAAGAAACCAAGTAAACAAGAAAACTGAGGAACATAGTTACATCTATACTTAACTGCAGATAATTTTTGCAACCATAAACAACTGCCCATCATCTGTAAAATAATTGCAAAAGTAATGCACTTTTAACGCATGTGTAAATGTAATAGTAGAATGTGCGTGATAGTATGTACGACAAGATCGTATTTCAGTCAGATAATCACATTACTACGCATGCGCAAAAAAATTAGAACCTCATTATTAAATGTGGCTGATCCAAGCAAAATCCGGCTTTTCATGTTTTCTCTAGGCCTCCTTACATCAAAGCATTAATCAACCACCGTTTGGATAGTGCAAGATTTTGAAAACGTTTTTTATTCATAACATCCAGCATAGTCCCCTTGATGTACCTAAACAAAGGGATTTATAATCATCTGAACCGTTGGACCACACTCAGTCTTAAATATAAAGCAATATATCGCTTACATCCATTTATATTGATATCTCCTCTTGACCCGCCCTTTCCTTTTTTAAAAAGGAATTTTTATTTATTATTTGATATTATTGATAATCGCGCCCATGACTATCTGCATGTGGTGCAATTTAAGCATTCCGTTGATTCCAATGCACTCATAAACGATTTAAAGACAACTGTTCACACACCAGCTAATGCCACTTTATGGGGTTAAAATTTCTCAGGAACCTTCGCTAATATTGTCCTGTATTTCTACTCTTTTTGAACACATTACTTTTGTAAATGACGTTCCAGGTTTTTCGCTGGGCCTAACTTATTGAGTACATATCCATATGCCATAAAATTGCACAACATTTCCTAAACTATCACACGAGATTTTAGAGGATATAATGGCACGAAATTTCTGCAACACTGCTATTTGAAAGTAGGTCAAAACCCAAGCGAATAGAGCAGGTAGCCCGCAAGGATCCCTCGCCCAAAAAGTGGAAAGGATGGTCATTTATCAAGATGGCCGCACATTTTCCCCGCCAAAATTAATTTGGCATTCTAGAATTATTTGTCAGACTCAACGACGTAAATATATTCCCATCCTCTGTGTCCCGACTGCAATTGGGATGGGGGAGATCTTTAGTTAGCAATTTATTAGTCAAGAGTATCAAACCCACCTGGGTCAACTGTGCCGGTGGGCAAACTCCCTATGGCGAAATGTTGGGTAAATGTGCCTCGGCCAGATGAAAATATGGGTTTTTTCCCGGGTCCTTTTAGATAAAAATGTACCCAAAATACGGGGTCATTCGGACACAACTGAATAAAAAATGGTCTTCAGTATAAACTTTAAGAAGGGGCCATGGTTTATATAAAAAAAACTGAAGTTAAAATTATAGGGACGTGCCTCTTTTCCAGAGTTTCAAATTGCCATGAATTCATAAAATTGCTGCCATGACAATTTTAAAATTGTTAAAAGGAACGTAGGCTGCGAAAATTTTGGATTTGGGTGTTCAAATCTTTTAAAAAAGTGGATAATTTATGAATTGCAAACTTGTGATAAAAGTGACTAGCAGAAAGAAGAACATGGGGTCATTGAGTAGTGGAACATTTTAAAAAGGGGTCATTGACTAATAGCCTGGGTAATAGGTAAGGACAAGCAGCATAAAATTGCAGGCAGCATTCTAGACTTCACCAAACGTCCAGCATCTCACAGACCTGTGACTACGCATCTCTAACCGGGTGTGATATGTGGCTGCACAAGATCTACTTCTACTACAAAGCATCATTTGACAATGCTGCAGATAAATAGCCTCATCTAAATGCCAAGAACGGAATGGAATACATGACCGTCAATTAGGAAGAGAATCATCAACCTATCTGCACTACACAGGTACCCCACAGCGCAAAAAAGTTAGACCCCAGTATCTCTGTCCTATGTTGGGACAGCAAGAAAACTCAAGAGTTAAAGGGCCGTGGGCCCTGATCGCTAATTAGCATCGTCCCCATCTCAGATTACCGGAAGTGGTCAATATTTTGGTAATTTTGAAGCAAGCTAATATTTTTTTTCATTTAAACCTTACCCTGAGAAATCTTATTGCTAAAGGATATTTGGTTTAGAAGTAATGAGCGAAAATGTACCCCATTTTGGGTCTACCGATATTAATTTTAACATATAAGGGCTACAAATCATTTTTTAGCTCTCACATGAACCGTGTTGAATATCGGCGCAAACTCTAACAGATGGGCTTTAAGGGGTTGAAGACCATTCTATCAAGATGAAAACTTTATTACTTAAATCGGGCGGGTCGTCCCCTTTAATATGGAATAATGACCAAATTATAGGCAAAATGGCACATAGGTTTTTATGCAAATTAGCATGTCTTGCCATGCTTCCTTTTTCTACCTTTTTGATATGTTGTTCGGTAGGGTTTTTGTACACAAGTTACACAAGAAACTTCTAGCAATTTTGTCCAGTCATACGTAGATTAAGTTTTGACTATTAGTCCAGTTATAGTCTTAGTAGGTAGAACTTCATGTGACCGTAAAGTTGAGTATGGACACATTTTTTTGCTGAAAATGATAGATTATGGTGTGTCGAATAAGAATATGCCGGGTGCCACCTGGGCATCCCATCCTTGAGCATTTTGAGAAACCCAAGAATGGCGTCGCCATATGATAATTATCTATTCACCCTAATATTATCAAACTATGAGTTCCTAAATATACTAGGATCCAATGAACAAGTGATGCCTTGTAACATTAAGTCATACTTCAAATTCAAAATGGAAGCCAAATCCAATACTTTTTAAAATATCCCATATAACAGCAAGTACCTGCGATAAAAATAGACTCGAACTACTTATGGTTATGTTGCTAGACACATTTAAATGGATTTTGACTCTAAAAGTTGTAACAGACGTCAATCAATATGCAGCCAAAACTGGAACATCTTATAAAAATCTTGGCACCACTTTATGAAGTATTCAGCCTTCCATCGAAATCATTGTCAATGACATTCAAAAAAAAAATGTACCTTTGATCCTAACCAGTAGCAAACATACATTTCAATTTTGTTTAATGCACCAAAATCGAAATAAAATATATGGATTCAAAGTTTTCAAAATAGCCATAGGGGGAATTTACATTTTTTCACATATATTGCACTCCATTTATAATTTGCCCCATTTTTTATTTATCCATTACCGGGTATCACTTGTTATGATCATAGTACATTTCTAAGTGTGTTCATTGACACAATTTTTATACTTGAAGGGTAATCTTAGACATTTGTGTCAAGTATTTTTGAAATATTCACGTTTTTGTCTGCCAATATTGATTGACGTCATTTTACAACTTTAAAGTATCAGAAGACATTTCTTGGGCTACCACATAATCTAAGTAACTTCATGTTTATTTTTTATCGGAGGTAATTTAGCTGTTATATGGCATATTTTAACTTATTACTTTGGCTTCCATTTTGAATTTGAGATGACTCAATGTTACAAGTGCCATGCATTGGTTCATTGGGTCCTAAGTAATATCTATAAACTCCTAGTGTGATATATAGGGTGATAGATAATTATCATTTATTGGACGCCCATCTTGGATGTCTCAAAATGCTCAGGATGCCCAGGTGGCACCCGGGGGATTCTTATTCTACCCACCCTGTATCTATCATTTCAGCAGACAAATTGTGTCCATACTCAATTTTCGGTCAGCCATCAAGTTGGACATGGCTACCTGACTATCTGCAGGTTTTTCATGCTTCAGTACACACCTCGTCGATTTTTCTAACCCCATACAATCGCGATCGTAGTATGTCACTGCTGTGCGATCCAGAATGTCAGCCCTATATACAACATATATGTTACCCATCTTCCCATATAAGCCGTTGCGAAGGAAGATGGCAAGTCGAGGGAATCTGTTGTATTTTACTAATATGTTCATACAATTTTACTACTTCCTTTTTTACTTAATTTGTAAAAAAAAAAAAAACTTTGTTATTTTTTTCAATCTTTTTAAAAGTACACCTTTTTTTAACCATTCGCTTGACTGGGCAAAGACTCGACCAAAAAATTAGGCCATTTTTGTGCAACACCATGTTCAAGCTTTCATTTTCATATCGAATGGTAAGGGGACCAGTTTATTTTCTGACCAAAAAAATGTGTTTGCGTTTGACGTTATTTCAGGTAAAAATTATTATCTTGAGACCATGGAGGTACTCAGGATGAAACCACGCCGCAAAGCTTGTAGCATTTTACTTCGTGCAACCCCTTTGTTATGCTAATATTCTGTTCCTTGATTTACGTTCTCAAGGACATTTCTTACATCGTTGAGTGAACATCAAAGAGACAATTCATTGCCGAACAGCAATTGCGCTAGACTGAAGTCGACTCTTGTCTGCAACAAAACCGCCACTTCCATACGCGACCAACATGAAATGATAAATTTGTTTTATTTTCATTCGCTTTAGCGGCAAAGCTGTATTTTATTATTTACCCCTCAAGATTAATGTCCAATAATAATCTAAATTATTGCTTCATGTCACTTTAATAAGGCCGATAGGCCCACGGTTTAAAAATCCAATTTAAATCAGGCGGTATTTTTTAAAATCTGTGTGCCATTTTCCGGTTAAAAATTTTCCGCAGTTTATCATTATTATTGAATTTTCATTTATTATATTTACGCTATAACGTTCCGGTTAACATTTTTTCGCATTTAGCAGTATTTAATTTCCTTTCTTATATGTACTCTATAAATTTTTTAGTCCAAACATATATTGAAATGCCAGAAAAAAAACAGCATAATTTATCTTCCATTAAATTTATAATTTCTTTGACGAAACCTTTTGTCACGTTGGTGCGAATTGAAATCCTTGAAGCCAATTATTCATGGTTTAGAAAGCAACGACTTTCCACATCGCTGCATGCTGACTGTAGTACAGTGTTGAAATAAAGCTAAGAATTATACCACCGAACAGTTTAGTATTAGAGGTTGATCCTATAAATTACATTGCACTTGTTTTAAATGGACTGGAACCAGCATTTGAGTATTTTAGGTCCTACCAATCATAAACACACAATTCCCTGATGCCATTCAAGATAAGACAAGAGGGCTTCAAGACATGATTATCATAGTTTTGAATTATTTTGTTTAGGTTGCATCAGTGCATCGCAAAAGGTGTTAGCTGTAAATTTGACAGAGGATGTCTATCAAAGTGAACATTGAGTTTAAATGCAATAACAGTTGCTGTGTATGCTTTCGTTTTCTTAATTTTTCGCTTATGCGTTGTGTTAAAACGTCAGTGTTTCCCTATTTTAGATCACAACAGCAATTGGATTTTTAATTTATCGTCGATCTTGCTGGAAATACATTCAGAAATAGCACCAAGTTCTGAAAGATAATATCCCAAGTATACAAGAATGGCTGTTTGGGTTTTTAAAAATAAATTGCACATGAAACCTAGTAAGATTTTGCACTCGTTTTCCAATAAACTTCGCAAAACTTACATTGGGTAATCAAATTAGAAGTTCAAATCAAAATTCAGCTCACAGACAACCCGCACATATATAAAACAGATCCGAAGGCGTTTGAGAGATAATGGAGAACCCATACAAGAATTTGAAGGTCACTGGGCAGTTTTGTAACTGTAATCAACGGTGTTGTAAGGTGCTTCCACAACTTTAAGCCCATGTATAACTTCCAGTCACAGTGAGCGATTGACGTGCGCAAAACACCGGAATTTGACCCAAGATCAAGCATTACGCATGCTCAAGCGCAGAAATCGCTCGCTGCGATTGGAAGTATTCATGGACTTAAAACCTTCACTGACCTACTGTAATCAACGTGTTGTAAAGGGCTTCACAACTAACCTTCATGCGTGACCCACCTTTCCATTGGGTGACAATGGTTAAATTTGTTACGAACAATATAAAGCAAATTCAAGCTGAAACCGAACTCAGTCAATGCAACTCGTCCAGCATAGTGTAGAACTTTAGGTCCTATCTTCTAGCAATTGTTAGGCCCTTATCATTCATGATTTTCTGCATATGGTTCAGTACCTAGTCGACCACAATACCGAGTACGAAAACGAAAGGAAAATATGCCACCTCAGATAATCCATCTATGATCTATATATGATTGGTTTGGTTCCCATTTAAATTAGAAAGCGAATGTAAACACTGGATGTACTGTGGATCTTTGTTATATGAGTTCTATAAAAAAGCACCAATGCACAGACTGTATCTAACGGTTGGATATGATACCCAAAAAATTCATAGTTTGTGTCCAAATCGTCTATGGGCAATAAACAAGCAATTTAAAGTGAAAGTCAAACTCCTCGGTGTGAGCTATTGGGGTCTTTCCTTCCAACCTGTATCTATGAGAAATACTTTTCAATAGTTACTATTGCGATTTTAATTTGTAAATACTCTGAAAATTTAATAACTAGCACCGTAAGGGCTCTGCTAAAGGTGATTTCGCATGATGCCGTGCGTAGGGGAATTGTCATATTTTGGGCAGATGGCACATAAGTGGCAAGTGGTGACATAAAGTTCACTCACAAGGAGTCAAGACTAGCATAAACATTTGACAAATTGATCGACCAAATGGGGGAAAAAGCTATGAGCTAAACTTTGAAATGCCAATAGGGGGAAATACAGTAACACACACTATACATGATTTATAAGAGCATGGTCCAAAGTACCGTTCCTGAGATCACGTGCATGGGTCATGACAAATGATCATGGGAATTTCGAACAACTAAAGCATTACGTTTGGGGCCTAAATTTAGCCGCAGTCACTTGCATACATTCAACAGTAAAGAAGTAGACAAGAACCACAAACCCTTTTTTACTTGGGTGATGATGGTTCTGTGTTTGGGTGTTACATTGTAATACGGTTGACAATGGTAAGTAGTTGTAGTTGTAAGGTGTGTGCATGTTGGTTTGAGGCAAATCACCCAAAGAGATCCCCTAAAAAGTTGACAATAGCTATTAATGCTATTTGAGTTCTTTTCATGATCCCCGTCGCCTGAACTGGCCCTTACGACAGCCAGTCAAGTATCATAAAATGTGTCAGAAAGAAATTATGTGGGCATTTCTTGTTTACAAAGCTGGCAACCACTCAGATCAAATGCTCATATGGTATAGTTTCTCATATGAGTTGTTGCCAAAAATAAAAAATTTATTTTTTTGGCCTTTGGGCCAAAAAGATTGATTTGGCCAAAAATATGATTTTTGAGATTTTGCTGTATTGATATCTTCAAAACAACTTCAGAAATTTACCACTTTAAGTAATTTGGACTATATTTACGTCTTAAATAACAAATTAAAGATAATTAAAATAAGAAAATAAAGCATCAGAGCATAAGGTCATTTTCCAAAATGCTGTTCATCGGATGAGAATTCACAAAGGGATTTGGGCCGAAAATTCGGATGTTGATTTCACGTATGTGGTAAATAGCAGACATGTAGTTTTAGATGAAAATCAGTTTTAAGCAATATGGGCTATATTTTCGTCATAATTAAAAATTTAATGTAGTAAAAAACAAAGGAAATAAAATCTTTCCAGAGCATTTAAGGTCATTTTCTCAACATAAGTATATTGAACCAATGATTACAAAAAGTTTAAGTAAGCCAAAATCATCAAAACCTATAAAAAACTGTTTTGACTGACCTAAAAATAATGCTGTCACTTTTTAATTAGGAAATAAAGCTACAGAGTTTTTCACATGTACGGAAAGCAATATTGGGCCCTCACAGCATTATTTTGTCATTGCTAATCCATTTGAATTTCACTGACTCGTTTCTAATTAATTATTCATCCGATTGTTAAAGGGGGTTGATAGAGTTACGCAATGTGCTGTTTAGTTATCTAGGAACATTTGTGGAGAAAAAAAACAAGTGTTAGTTATCATATGAACTTATTGAAAAATTTGTATAGTCAATATTTTGATTAACGGGAGAACTATTTCTCTGTATATAGCTGAGAATGCACATGGAGGGTTATGTGTGGTTTTTCATAAGAATTCCGTGGCCGAATGTGAAATAGACAACAGAGATACTAGTGTTTAAAGAAACTCATGATAAGCTGGTGTAGGACGCGATTCGATTAACTATAGCCCAATTAATTGCATTGTTGTTAATCTCATCAGCTACATTTTGCTCGGCTTGATGTGATATGTGCCCCAATTTAGGCTAAATGTAATAACAGAACCTAATGTTCAAGTGTCATATTTCTTTTCGACATTTAATCACGTTGGATGTGTGAATCAAGCACAACAGCGTGTATATTAGATTTAATCTTCATATAGGGAGGCCGTGTATAGTTAACCGGTTAGGCTCATTATAATGAGGGAAAAGGATGGAAATACAACAGATTTGTTTGGTTGGTTGCAACTATACTACAAGGCTTGTAAAACATGTATTTAAGTTGTTCTGGAAATAGGGCATATTTAGTACTGTATTTAATTTTTATACGAAAAAAGTCCTAAAATGAATCCCAAATGCGGTGCCTCGGATGAGCTTAGTTTTATATGTTCAATATTAGGCCTTAGGTCATGAAACATATGATAGTACAGGTCCTTATATTCAGAAGCAATAAATATAGAGTTTGCAACGTATATTACAATGCTTACTTTAAAAGCATGTATTTATTTAATTAGTCGAACATAGGCCTACTTAGTACTGTTATGTAATTTGTAT
>JAMKCH010028137.1:0-18093 GCA_023653785.1 Ophioderma brevispina
CCAATGGCGTGAGACGCTTGGTAGTGACAAGTTGATGTGTTTCCGTTCCTTTTAAGTTTGGCGTCGATTGTAATGCCAAAAATGTGGTTGAGTGTACCTGGAATTGTCCTGGTTCATCATGGCCTCCGTCAGTCGCAAGCGACTATGGATAAAGCGCCCACGTTGAGTCACAGGTTAGGTGAAGAGCGACGGTCTGTGGCTGAAGATGGCCAATCCTAGAGTGGCAGTCTCTGCCACATGTGCTACATAATATCAATGATGTCACAGCTTGACTATCCAGAGGATCAGTGCAGCTTTCTTTTAGCTCGCTGCTTCTCAAACTGGCTTATGATCTGGTTTGTTCTCCAAGCTCAAGGTGTTGCTTCACTTTCTCCGCCAAAGGTGACCATTGTCAGCGAAGATTTCTCCCAGCACCAATGTGATGGTTCCAGGGTACCCATATCACTCTTACAACACTCTCCTTGTAGCCGGAGCATTTTTCCGTTCCCACCCTTTCGCTCTTGCCAGATGTAAGCTCTAGCATACATGATATTTTCGGTAGACGGGCCATCCTCCATTCGACGACATGGCCCAGCCATCGCTCTGCGTTTGTCTAGAAATGTAAAGAGGTGGGGGGAGTTCCAATCGATTCAGGAGCTCTGAATTTGGCACCAGGGTCCTTCCAAGTGACACGCCAGAATGCGTCTAATCAGCGCAGATGGAACTGTTGATTTCTTCCCATGCCTCGAGTATGTAGTCCATGTCCCCCCTGCCATACAGTAATGTGCTGATGATGCAGGCGCACTGCCTTTGTCTTAATGGCCAGCTTCGGATTTTTCCCCACACGCTTGTAAGCGGGCAGAGTAGCTGCGCTGTACCAATCTTTGCCGATTTCTGCATCGAGAGACAGACTGTCACTGATTGTGGACCCTAGGTAGGGAATTCCTGACAAGCTCAAGTGTGTAATTGGCGATTGTGATGACAGGTGTTTCTTGAGTATCTTGGGCAAGGACATTAGGCTTCTTCAAACTGATGACAAGTCCGATGAGATGGTCTGGTTATCTATTGTTATGTTTGATTGTGGATGGTGTTGTGTGTGTAGAGAAAAGCATGTAGGTAGTTTTTGAAACATTGAGAGAGTTTGTTACCCAAAAACCAGTCGTGATTTTGCTAGTTCCTGATTCAGGTTGTTTGAAAGTGTATTAATATTAGAGTTTGAGAGAAAAACGTTTGTGTCATCTGCAATAAGATTCGTTTTAGTGTGTAGAGAGGTTGGTGAATGTCTTCATGTAAATAGAAAAGTAGGGGTCCAAGGTTGGACTTTAGGGACGCCAACTGTGATAGGTTTGATTGATAATACAGATGAGTGTCATATAGCCTGATTGTGAGCGGTTAGTAAGGTAACTCCTGAACCACTCCAAGGCTACTCCAAGGACACCGTAATGGTAAAGCTTGTGAAGAAGAATGTTGTGATCACTGTGTCGAAAGCTTTGGAGAGATCCAGGAATCCCCCATGGTGTGGAGTTTATTTTTTTAGTGCAAGGTTGAAGTTAGTTGTTAGTTCAAGAGTGCCATGTAATTTCAGGCGTTTTGGGCCTAAACCCTATTGTTTCATCGACAAGAGGTTGTGCTGATTGAAGAATGTAGACAGACGTGTGTACATGATTTTTTCAAGCACTTTGAAAAAGATGGAAGAACAGAATGGGCCTGTAATTTGCATGTTATGTGCGTCTTTGTGTTTTGTAAATTGGAATGACTTTGGCTTATTTGAGGTGCACCTGTGCAAGTTTCCGTGAGAAGTGATTGGTTAAATAGGTGCATCAGAGCGATATGATGTTACAATCTGATTTTGTTAGCAATCCCATGATCTATATTGTCGGTACCCGCACTTTTATCAGGTTTCAACAGGTGGCGAAGTTTGTGGCATTTCTTCTACATTAACTGGATTCAGAAAAATGGAATTGAATGTGTTTTTTGTGGAAGGTGTTTATTACATGAGTTTTAATGGAGGTGAATTTTGTTACCAAATTTTTGCCCATTTTAGGTGATTGATCGTTGAATGCGTTAGCTATGTGCAAGCGGGTCGTATCTGTTTTTATTATGAGTGAAAAAGGTAGGGATTTTTTAGTGGAACTTCCCGCCTAGAATGTTGTTGAGGAATGTCCAGGTTTTGGTAAGATCATGTTTTGAGTTTCTAATTTGTTTCTGTGTTGTGTTTTTCTTGGCATACGAATAATGTGCGTTAATTTGTTTTTGTATTGTTTGTATTGTTGTTTGGTGCTGTGTGTTTTTCTCAGGTATGTTTTGGTAGAGGGGCGTGCTTTGTGTTTGATTGACTTTGAAATTGCTGTTGTCATCCAGGGCTGCTTTGGTTAACGATTTTTTAAGTTCTTTTGTAGGGGGAATTGATTCGTTCTAATGTTTGGTATAAGTTTGTAATGAAGTTGCTGTACGCATTGTTAGGGTCATTTTCTGTGAGTATATGTTCCCATGCGTCGGAACCGTGGCGTACAAGACGTACAGGTACGTCCCAATCATTTTGCCGGCGCGCAGGCGCCCCCCTTTTGTGAGAAAAAACAACAACCTTGAAGGTAAGAAACTGATTTTGGCTTTCAGAAACACATTACAAATTTGTAAGAACTCTACAATGACTTTTCTGGTACTCATTAAGTTTAAATGACTACATGGTCTCTATGCCGTGAAGAACTCTATAGAAGTGGGCCCCTATACTGGTCCCATAAAAAGTATAATAACGGATCTCGCTTCTTAGAGCATACTTAAAGGAGTTTTAAAAGATGGCTCCTCTTAAATCTGAGACGAGTAGATACCTAATATAGAGATCGAAGCAAGGCTATGATCCATTGGTTAACAGCTCGAGCTAATCGAACCGAGTCTGTTGTCGTGTTTGATCAACAATGTCCTATCCTGAACATGTAAGTCTCATTAAGTCTGTTAACTTTCACCTTCGCCAATTTAACCGGATCCTCCGCTTAATTCACATGTGAGAGTTTGTCATCATCTCGTCCGTTCACTGATTTTAACTCGCATTGACTATCCAATTCACTTTTATGGAATGTCGGCCAGAGATCGTAGTAAACTCAGATTTTGCCGAATAGAGCAACCAGCTTGTGTTTCAGATCGGATAGAGCAACCAGCCACACCACTCCTTAAAGAGCTCATTGGCTACCAATTAGTGAGCGCGTTGTCTTAAGCTTATGCTTCTTATTACAAGGGCATTTCTGACCATTGGCTCATCTTACTTGTCCGAAACCTGCTCTTTGTTTATTCCTGGCAGGCCAGGAGTGCGATCTGCAGATGACAATACGCTCTCACTGTTTCCCGCACAAAAGGTCAGTGGTGACAGGGCTTTCAGCAAATGCGGCCCCTAGCCTATGAACTCTTTGCCTATCTCTGTTCCCCACTCCAGTCTTGTTACTTTTTAAGAAAACTCTAATTTCATCTATTCCTAAGAGTTGATTGTGGTGCTTAATGTGTTTTTTTTTGTTATTGCCTCACATGATATTTAATGATTGGCCAGGCTTTTTCTTTTTTATTTTATTTTATAGTTTGATGTTAATACTTCTCATAGTAATACAACAGGTATTGTAAAAGATTACCATGTTTTAGGCTAAATAGTAGTACTCTCTATTTTGTAAAGCGCTTTAACCTTGTTTTGAGAAGGCGCTATATCAAAATGCCGTTTTCCTTGTATTGTATGGTATTGGCTTGGCAATGACTTGGCCACGGCGGCGCTGTGAGCCCCTAGGTTTTCTATGAGTCTGGTATCCTTCAAATCAGCCGATTTATCCAATTTTGTGCTTCATTCATTACATAACAGAATATACTCCGTTCTTAAGAGCAGTTCACATTACCTTTATGGTTTTGGCTATATCATCATACTTCATTTTTCATAAAAATAAGTCAAAATATAAAAAGCCCCAATTAATTCTGGTCTGTCCAAATCTGAGTTCGCGAAATAAACTGGTCCCAGTTTGTTTCAATCTCGTGAAACTTCAAGATATAATTTCACATTTAATTATCTCATATAATTTTGAAGACATCCAAAATTCATTAATACATCGAAATTTGAGCAAATTTACGAAACGTCGACAGTTGAGTGAACAAAAATTGGGGTCATTTCAAGTCATTTCATGGCCTATATGCAACAGTCATTAAGTACTAAACTGTGTTCAAGAACTTTTAAAAATAACACGCACGTGTGAGCTTCATTGATTTTAAAATCGCCCGCCCAACACTCAAACCTTGAGGTTAATACATTGAATTGTATTGAATAACGATCACTGATCTCGATCAGTCGAGGGAATCGTTGATTTAACCTAACAAACCGTACCAGCACTTGCCCTGCAAACAATCCATTGACTAACTTTGCTTCGAATCTCTTTAGGTATAAACTTCGTCTCATCGAAATGCAACGGCAGGACTGAAGTCGACGTTCAACATACAAATGCAGAGCTCTAGTGACGCCCCTATACTACTGGTCGTTCCAGTGAAGGAAACTGACGGCCGCCCCTTGAAATAAAATTGGCCGCCCCTTGAAAGAAACATTGCGAAAGAGTTACACAATGGCACTTCATACTTCAATACTTGTCATCCAAAGACAAGGTATCATCCCGCCCCTTTGAACGCAAAGAGCAATTGATAAGAAAGCAAACCACAGCGCCCTGCGACGCTACATTTTAACACTAGCCACCATATGGAAACAAAAATGCACAGTTGATACAACTTGAAGTGATTAACTGATGCCGCCCACTAAACAACTAGTTCTCTTCTGGTTTCCAACGAATTTAAACTCATGCGCCGCCCGTTAGACGCCAAATTTGCTGTTGTCTAACCACCTACTTAGAACTTTTTTTTTATCATATGAGTTGCAAAAAACGCGCTGATAACTCCGCCCACTCTACACGATCGTCAAAGGTTTTCCTCTTCCTGGAGTATGATTTCTGCTATGCTGGCTACCAATAAAGTGATAACTTGTGCTTGTTTTGGCCCATAGAAGCAAATTTTTCAAAAGTTTAACCAGCAATTGGGCCACACGGTCATCCAATTATTCCAACTGCTGCCGCCCTTAAAAAAATACCAGAGTGTAATAAATAATGACTCCCTTGATCTAGTTCTTGTTCTTGTTCCAGTAAATAAATTAATGAACATCCTCCCGTTAGAATACATTGCAGAAGCCTAGTAAGCCAATAGCGCTCTGTCATCCAATAAATAAGAAATTGCCCCTGAAGTAAAATTGCAGAGTCAATAAGCAATGATGTCGGGGGCACTCACATTACGGTTAATGGATATGGGTGTAAGTCTTCCTCTTCCAAACACATGGCATTAGGTACAAGAGGAGCGTAAAAAAATATGGATCCCTTTGAGTGTCGGGGACAGGCAAATTGCCCCAAAATAGATGGTTTGAGTGACATTTTTCCTATTTTTTAAATGGGGTCTATAGGTGAAATTTTGCTAAATTTTCACAAAAAATAGGGGGCTTTGGGTTAAAATTTCAAAAATCCACAAACTAGGGGTGTTTGTGTAAAGTGGTAAGGGCACCATCGTCCAAACAAGCCTGTTTACAAAAACCAACCCCAAGAACGACCGTCCAATGTCATACTGTGTGCACGTGTCTCCTTCAAAATCCTTGAGTGGCTGATCTCAGGTGGCCCGTCTGGAGCCAGTCGTCTAATCCCATCTGACTGACGAAAAGCAGATTTCGCCGTGCCGGAGCACTGTCCACAGATTGTAAAACGTTCCCAAATCATATTAAGGAGAGCTCTGAAAATCGTTTAAAAAAGCAGGTGCCATCTTGGTGACCTTATAACTGCAGCATATGACCACCGTTTGGCATCAAGGCTTGACACTCAAGTTTTTCAGCACCATCCCGGATCATTCACCACTTGTGAAATTTTTGTTAAAATTCATTGTAAACCATCGTGCAAACCCGTAGCTTTGTTCTTAAGACAAGTGATGGGCAGAGCATTCGACTACGTCGTTTGAGGAACTGAGTCCAACAGGGATCAGTGCCGGCTCACATGCTATTCAAGTTGTATATAAGCGATTTACTACTTCGAACAACGTATGGCTACGCCGACGACCTTGCCCTTTTCACTCGGACAGAAGCTGGACTGAAGTAGAAAATACACGTACTTGCAGATATGGCCCTACTTCAGCATATCTCAAGACCAGGAGACTCAAGCTTAGTGAAGCCAAGACCACACCGCTTCTGCCTTCCATCTTAACACCTAAGAGGCTCATCGCCAGCTTAAATTCAACCTCAATGGAGCGCCACTGCCATACAATCCTACCCACCAACCTCTCTGGGATTGAAGCTTGATCGGCAGCTTACTATATCGGCAGCAATTCGAGTCAGTCATGTGCAAAGGTATCTTTGAGTAATAACCTCCTGTGCAGACTTGCTGCATCTTCATGGGGTGGCTATCCTATCCACTCTAGCGTAACCAACCCTCTGGCTCTGGTCTATAACAAGCGCTGCTGAAATATCAGTCCCACTCCGGTGCAATAGTTCTCCACACAATACGCTGGACACAGTAACTCAACGATACCACATGATAACCATTACTGCTGCCTTCTTCCCACTCCATCTTAGTTGCGACATGTTTCGCATTGCACCACCCAGTGCCCGGCGAGAACATTACCCACATAAACTGGTAATAAAGCTCTGTTGGACAGCAGCAATACCTGCCTGCATACCAATGGAAATAATCACACACACCAGCTCGGCCGACAGAGACTGTGCTCCTCGCGACCTTTCTGTTGACCGACGCTGCTAACTCTCCAGCTCCCCATTCAGCATCTTACAGACTTGGAACAATGCCTGGCTAGATACCCCAAGACCATACCAATTCACTCTCACACATATGACAGAACCCCACCTGGTAGCATCTGCAATCTTCGCCGTAGAATGGGTCACCTTAAATCAGATTTGCACAGGAGTCGGTCGTTTCAACAGCATATTTGCAGAAATGGGGGCTGCGAACCAGCTCCCAGCCTGCCAATATGTGGCTCTCCGTCAAAGACTGTGGATCACATTCTCTATGAGTGCCGTGCCCCCCCCCGTTGGGAATGAATTTAGTATTCTGGGGCCACAACTTAAAATTTCGGCACATTTAACATGCGGTTGATTCCTTAACTTTGGCCGACTTCGTAGCCTGTGGCAGAATACTAATTCTCCCTACCTTTCGTCCAACCGTAGATAAGGACTTCTCATACCCCCAACCAGCAACCGTGAGTTGGGATCCAGCGCAAGAGAAAATGGTTTGTTCAAATAAAACCCTTAACCAGTAACTCAATTTTTACTTTTAAGCCCGTTTATCTTAATTTATGACCAAAAGAATTCTAGAGTCATTAAATTTTCACGAGAAACCGTGCTTTTGGAAAAAGAACATTGCAGGGTTCCCGCGCTCGCACGAACAGAAAGGGCCACCCCCCCCCATTTAAGCCCTGGCTCTTCATATGAACTCTCCAAGATCAATTGACTTTCTGGTTTCTTTCAATAAACTTTAACCCGTAAAGCAATAATGGCACATTTTTTGAAGAGCGTCCCAAATTTTCAAAAGTTGTAGTTGGGCAGAGTTAACGACGTTTGTAATTGTCTAGGAAACTATACATATACCTGCGAACGAGACTGCTAAAAATGCTATTTAATCATAAAATAAGCGATTTTGTAATTAGACTTGGGATGCCAGATTTGGACTTAACGGCAGAGCTGGAAATGGCTCGTTTATGTCCGTCTAATGATGAAATAGTGCCACCTCGAGAAGTTAACCTCTAACTTGACTTGTCTGAGCCAATAAACAACTAATGGATGAGGTTAGACACGTACATGGTGCTATGTTCCCGGCTATTTATCACATTGTAAGGCCGTTTCCAGCAGCCGTTTGAATTATTATTTGGTCCCTTCGGTTGTACCACATAGACATTTTCGTGTTTAACCATTCACAGTATAGTTTTACGAGCCATTGTTACCATGCAACCCGTGTAAATCTCGCTTTTTTTAAAAAATGGCGGCCGCCTGCAAAAATGTGCTAATATTGCTTTAACTAAATTGTACTTTTTAAGGACCGTTGATCATATAAAGTGAACTCTTTCGCTAATTTCATATTTGTTCGGCAACAATCTTCACGTAAAAATTATGTCATGGGAAAATAAACATTGTAAGGTTTTCGCGCTTAACCTTTCGCGCGAAGGGGATACACCCCTCCCGTACCCACCTCCTTAAAGCTTAACGTGTGTAATTAGACAGTTAACCCAAATTAATAACAATGTTCGCCTCCGGAATGGAAATAGGTAGGCGCCCCTCCAAAGCGGTACCCCAAAGTAAAAATGCTTCCTCCGACGCCGATGCCCATGATTCAGTGTTGATCTACGGTAAAGGTACGAATTGGGGTTGTGATCTCTGTAGTCACGGTTAGTGATTGTTGTTTTTGGGCATTCTTTATGCTTGATAGATGTACTGATGATCATTGGAAGTGCATCTGTAGTGTCAGTGACAAAATCCCTGGTGTGGATTCCGTGTGTCAGTGGATTGGTGATAATGTTATCTATGAATGTGGCTGTGTTATGCGTATTCTTGTAGGTCTGTTAATTTTTGGGTTATATGATTTGCAAGTGATGTGTTAATCAAATCATTCATGTGTGGGATTAGTGGCATCATTAAGAAGATTGATATTAAAGAAGTCACCGACAATATAGACGTCACGGTTGGTTTTATTTAGTTCAAGCGAGAAAGCTTTAATGCTGCTGTTAAATTTTCTGGATGTGTGTTCATGCAATCTGTAAATACTCCGACAGTTACGTGGTGTGGTCTATTGTTGGTGTTAATGGTAGATCGATGAAAAGTGAGTCCAATTCTGGTCCTGGTGTTGTGTCAATGATTTTATATGCAGGTGAATTTTTTAATGTAAGACAACCCCCCGTCCTCTTGCCTGGACGGTCCTGGAATGTACGTGGTACCGTTTAAAAAGGTGGGGGTGACTTGGTGTTCAGTTAAGGCCATGTTTTCCGCGAAGTGCTAATACGAGAAGAGTGTTTAGGGATCAAGGTAGTTAGTGATTTCTTCATATGAATTTTGGTGGTAAGTACAATGTCTCTATCATCATGTTTAATGCACGCATACTTTAGGCAAGGTTATATGCAATAGAATTCATTAAATTAAAACAAATATACATTAACTCAAATTTCATTTCTTTCATCCCCGATTATATTTTTACAAATATTTTCTTTATCTTAAAAATACAGCAAGTAGGTAAGTCCCAATGATATATGACTGTGGCACCTTTGTCTTCATCTTTACAGTTAACAAACTCCATATAAATAAACGCATATATACTCAGTACAACAAAATTATAAAAATTCGGCATTCAATATGACATATGTTTTTAAATATAGTAATATATATGTCATTATAAATTATGATAACAATACAAAAGTGTACTGTGTAACTTAAATATTAATGAATATAATTACTCCAATTTGATCAAAGAATAAGGGAACAACCATTTTTATATAACCATTAAAAAAATGCAAATAATACAGAGCACAGGAACCTAGAATAAGCATCCGGGCTTACAGCAGTGGACGGAAATAAAGAAAAAGTACAATAAAATAGTTTAGTGTCGGTATGTTTCCAGCTGCCCAACAAAATAAATAGACACAAATCAAATGATATAGAACAACAACGTGGAATCGTCCGAAAAAAAGTTTTGTTTAACAAATTCTCCCATATACGGTAACCGGTATTGCTAAACTACAGAAGATAGTGATCATCCATGTAATTGTTTTCGAAAATGTAACGAAATGTGCGCAGCAAGGCATTTTTTTAATATTTAAGCTGGTACGAGGTTGAACCTGAATTTTTTAAAATAAATACACATTTATCTCAAGAGAAATCCTTCGGTCCAGCCGAGTGAAGGTATCCAATGTTGAGAAAGACACCTTTATGATAAAGACGCAAATTTACTATTAGTAAAGGTATTATTTCTAAAAAGGTTACTCTAATAAAATACATGTAAAACGATTTTCAATCGTACCGTCTTGATCCATACACTTTTTATCCAATACCTTTTGTTCTCCGGAAGGCATTTTGTAAGCGACTTGCGTTTTTTAAAGGCGACTTACCATGAAATCTTTTCGAATTTGAAATGAAAGTATCAATGGAGCAGGAAATGAAAAAAATGCAGTTTCCAAGGAAAGTATTCAGAAATTGTAAAGGGACCATTGTTTGGTCAATTTCCATGCAAAGAGTAATATACATGTTGATGAACTTCTTAAGAACAAACCAGTGACCTAATATTAATTTGTTAAGTCTCACAAGCCATATAGGCCGACCCGACATAATTAGCTGGGTAGCACTTCGTATATAATAATCTCTGAAAAAGGAATACCCGTATGTACATAGTTGCATTCATTCGTTATTCCGATATTAAGTTTCAGCTCCGATCCAGTTAAATTTTCTTTGATGATTAGAATTCTTAAAATGGAAATTGAAATTGACTTACACTGCTAGAGATTAAATCAAATCGATGTCCATCTAGTATTTGATCCGTTTTAGGAAACCAAAACAACTCACAAAAATTAAATGTTTGGCAGAGACTAACATTAAAGACACCATAGGCATATTATGATCTGAATTTCCATGAAAAATTCACTTATAGGCCAAGAGTATACTATAATTGGATTTGGTTTTTCACTGTTTGATGAAATGAACAAAGTAAATTCGTGAACAGTGTAAACTTTCATGTCTAAATATTTTTGCTGTTATACCTGCCATCGTTTACTGCAAAAAAGTATACTGGAAAAAACGTGTCAGTGCATATTTTATGCTGAAGATAATCATTCTGTAACCGTTTTTTTCTGTAATAGGCTTAATGTCCATGTTCACGTTCAAAATAGGAGAAAAAATGTGAAATTACGAATTTTACCGTCAGTCTTGTATAGTTTAAGGACAGGTAGCCTAGGCCTGTGTGTTCACTTAAATATATTGTTCCCGGGGTTCGTATTTACGGTAACAATTTAGCACTGAAAATAATTGAAAGTCGCTGTTGCTGCGCGAGTTACGAGTGATTTTTTTCAAGATGCGGGATTGTTCGTGTTGTCAGGACAGCCTGTTAATACAGGCTGTCCCAAAAAAAATTTAAACACTTGGAACGACGACATTTGATAAAAAGAAAAGTACACATGGGGTCTTTGTGGTATCCTTTAAAGCCAATAAAAAAGCTTTAATATGCCTTTATTTCATTCCAATTCGATACGTAAAACAAAAGATAGATCATCAATTATTGGAGAGGGGAGGCAAGAATTCAACTGGACCGATTTCTGCCTTCGAACACTGAAATGATGATGCAAACATGAAAACACTGTGGCTTCATAGCAACATATTTCTTTCCATCTTATAAAGGAAAAAAAAAAAGATTTTGCAGTGTTTTTTTATTTAAGAAGACTTCGAGATTCCTGCAACGTTGTTTTACCAAACGCTCATCGCTGAATCTACCACAACTTGACTTCTTCGAAAAAAAGAAATGTGGCTTGGGTTCGGGACTTCTGTAGGCCTGCCACTGGTCTTATTTCCAATTTGCCTGCTTTATTATCCTGTAGGCTTCTTATCAGAAGTTTTCTCTTTCCTTTTTTGTTTACTTTCGTGGTTTTTGTTGTTTAATTCTTGCCTATAGAATATAGTTGTCTTGGGAATCAAATAAAGAAGTGTTGGTTGTTTTGGTTTCTAATTTGGTTTGGTTTAACAGTCTGGGTAATTTTGAGCGATTTGATAGGGTTAACTCTGCTAATAAAG
Source organism: Ophioderma brevispina (assembly GCA_023653785.1). Taxonomy (NCBI): domain Eukaryota; kingdom Metazoa; phylum Echinodermata; class Ophiuroidea; order Amphilepidida; family Ophiodermatidae; genus Ophioderma; species Ophioderma brevispina. The sequence continues at coordinate 11,792 of JAMKCH010028137.1, forward strand.
TGACTGACTGATTAATATTTGAAAAATACGAATTATTGCTGATCATAAAGAAAGTCACCACTTTATGACAATAATGAAGTCAAATGGATTCCAATATCTTGCAATGGTTCAGTTTACCAAATCAATACGCAATCAAAACTATTTATTCCCTCCTTCTCTTGTCCTTCTCAAGCCCTAACTTATGTTACAAAATCACGTTTCACACAATCATTCTACAAATGTAGCCACTGCAAATCGGACCAATCCGAATTTGTACTCTCCTTGACGAAGAATATCTTTTGTTCTACATATTCGCATTGGAATGAAAATAAACGGTTACAAAAAAAGCTTTATTTGTTAGGGCTTAAGAGCTACCAAACAAAGGACCCATGCGTACTGTAGTTAGTTACAAAATGCCTGTGTTCGGTGTTAACAGTTTTTGGGACAGCGGTAATTAAAAACTTCTAATTGACTCCTCAGTGACAAAACAAGACCTGAACTTGTTCTTTATTAAATTGGTTGAATTGAAATGACAGGTTAATTCAAAACTTGTGATGAAAATGATGTAGTGATATTTGCTCCTGGAAAGGGGAAAAATTACAATCTTTGTTAATCGCCGTGTCGTCTGCCGGCGCGTTTTTGAACGGGGACAAAGGGCACATGTGTCACTACCCAAGGAACATTGTTATCCATGTGTCAGGAAAATCAATCAACGTATGTGGAATCCCACCAAGCAATATTATAACCCTTTTGGGCCACAAAGGTTACATGGCGTCACCGGGCCATGAAATGAATTCACCAAAAATATGGGAGATAACCCAAGGACATTGTATCTAAGTGGAAACGGATCGAACATATGTGCGATACACAAGCATGGTTATCCCCATGGCTGAAAGCAGAGGGGGATATGCGAGGGTTGCGATGTCCGTATGTGTATGTAAGATGTGTTTCCAGTTTGGTTAGGTTTTGGTAGGTTTTCGTGTTTTGCGTCTCCTTTTGAAAAGTTTGAAGTCCGATTTAAACCAGGACTTGGGGTTAAGGTGGCAATAGGGTTCTTTCATTTTGATGATTTTGTCAAACTTTCATGGACAAAGGTTTCAAACGGCATCTGAGGTTATGTTTTAGACTGCCATCTTGCCAGGGGGATGACGCAAGTTTACTTGCAGTATTTTTTTTTTTAATGTTGGGGCCATGATATCTAATGACCTCTAAATGACCTTTACCCCACTCGTAAGAGGGTGACTGTGGGGTACTACCCAAGGACCATTACATGGCATGAATATTTGTGTGCATATATGTGGAAACAGCGGACAGTTATGTTTAGGGTTAACATTTGGGTCAACATTTTGACCACAAACATGATACACACACACAGACACACACACTACCAAAGCAATGCCTATGTGCCCTCTTGCATACGAAATAAAAATGTCAGTTAAGTAAAAAGTAAAGGGGACGGACCTGTGTATACAGGAACGGAGTGCCCATCTCTCTTTCGAAGCGATTGGGCCAGACTCCACCATATAATGTTGTTGTAGGGGGATCGCCACACCTCCTCTACAACGAGTCTGTTACCTTCCCAACATTGAATAATGCTGGTACCCATTTATACACCTGGGTAGAGAGGAGTAATTGAGGTAAAGCGCCTTACTCAAGGGCGAAACACATTGGCAGCAGTGGGGCTCGAACCCGCAACCTTCAGATCATGAGTCAGCCGTCATATCCACTGGACCACATGTGCCCTCTTCAAAGGTTCATTCAGATTCACGCAACAAAGACGGAGGACCCCGCAAAAGCTTCATAGAATATCTCAAATATTTCTATTTCATTTAGATCATGTTAAAATAGCAAAGAATTAGTTAGTTACTCATCGTTTGATACAATACAATAAAAACAACATTCGTTATAGCGCTTTATTAATTAAGGTCAAAGCGCTTTGCAAATAAAAGGAATTTTATAAAGTTCAAACATAAAGTATGATAGATTTTAGACTGCTGAACCATGAGACATCATCTAATCTAAAAAATAGTAGCACAGTCAAATATTAAAAGAAAAACACATATAAGGCAATGGGATACATATCCCTTAAGTCCCCAATTTGCCACTTTACAAAAATCACGGAGCGGACACTTGCCTGGTGTTTAGGGGGAAATTGTTCCTAGATCTAACAAGACAAATACCGCTACCTCCTTTTGCGGTGATCGTCAGGTTGGTAGTCATTTTCCTCTAGGATATACCAATTTATGGGCATGCCCAACTCTTTGGAAAAAGGTAAAACTGTTTGTGCTCTCTCAAAGGTATAAGGATGGACCTGGAGTGGCGAACAGAGATGGTCAAGGAGTTCCATAAGCACCATTTACGCTCCCATAGAACCTGTACTGCTGGGACACAGCGCCACCAATTCCGTTTCCGCATCGCTAATTGGCCGGCTATTCTTAGACATGCGCTACGTCATGGGACTCCTTAGCAGTCAGACGCTGTGTTAAAGGCTCTGCGATTAGCTGAACAAGGAACGAAAAAACGGTTTCGCGGTACATTGGATATCGCGAAAACGACGAATCAGGTGGTCGATCTGATGTTAGAAATGGGTTCCTGACAAAAAAGACCACTTAGCTCACTAGTTTTTGTAAGCATGGCGTATGGCATGACTTGACAGCAGCAATCGAGAATTGAGCCAGCTAATAAGGTAAGAATTTTTCCACGTATTTTTCACGTTTTTCGTCTTTTTCCAAATATAAACCTATATTATAAACTAGTCAGCTAACTAGACAATTTAGTTAGGAATATTTTGGTGCGTAAATAGTTACGATAGGCAAAGTATTTTGCGCAATATCCAGTGTACAAAAAATCCAAATCAACGCTATTTGACCGGGTCCGAATATGTTAACAAGTTGTTGTGTACGTGTCAGCCACTTGGGTAGACGTTTCATATAGAAGTCCCATTGATGCAAATCAGGTATTACAATTGATTCCGCCATGCGCTGTATGGCGTTGTGCAGTAGCGCTTGACGGAATGAATAGCAATATATATGAAACGGCTACCGCCACTGGGGCATGTTACCGTCGAAAACTTGTGAACTCCTAGCGCAGTGAAGATTTGCCAAGGTCGCGTGGCTCAAATTACTTTCTGACCGTAATTTAACAATGGGCGGCGCTGTGTGCCAAGACAACACCTAAATGGTGTGCGCCCACTGAATTGTTGTACGAGGAACTAGTGAGGAGCGTATAGTCATCTTCTGATCGCAAGTCTGACCTGCCAGGAGTAAACACAGAGAGATATTCGGGAAAAGTGATGGCAAGTATCCAGAAATGCCCTGTAGGAAAGAAACAAAAGCTTAAAGACAATGGAGCACTTTGAGGAATGTGTTTTGGGGAATCCTTCTATCAGGTCTAAACACCAGCTTGGCTGGTCTATTATGCAATAGCTCTAGTTTATTTAGATCTCTGGAAGTTGAAAGAGCAACAGCAACTGTCAACAGTATATTTGGCATCATCGTTAATCTTCGGATAAAATGTTAAATAAACCTACATCATCTGCAAACATGTGGTAAGAAAATATTGTGCTTCCGGATAGTTGGGCGATGTAATATGTATACATTATGGAAAAATAGGCCTAACAACTGACCCCTGAGGAAGACTAAAAAAGATGATATTTGAAGCAATAATAGCACATTTTTTGTGTTGGTAATTGTCTAGAAAACTATCCCTACGAAAGACAATGCTCAAAATGCGTATTTGCCATAAAAGAAGCGATTTTGTAATTAGAATCGGGATCACCGATTATAATTCAACGGCTGAACTGGAAACGCCAAAGTTATGTCTATCCATGATGAAATATTGCCACGTGGCACGAAAATGACCTCTAAATTGACTTGCCTGAACTGACGAAACAACTAATCGTTGATCGTAGACATATAGTACGATATCCCGGCCATTTCATACTGGAAGGACAGTTCCAGTAGCCTTTGAATTATTAACGGAGATCTCCGATATTAATTATTCTATTTAACAAAATTCCTTCTTTTGCGTCACAGAGAGGATTTTCGAGCTCTACTATTCACAGATATAGTGCACTAGCCAATTACCAACCTAACTGTGCAAAAATCTCAAAATATTTGGAAATTGGGCGTTCTTCAAAAATGTGCTGTTCTTGCAGGAAAGTGCGTCCCGATGCGCACTCGGAATGGGAGTGTTCTGCAATATGACTAATCCACTCTAAGGCAGTACCTTTAATTTTAATTGTATCGCATAGCCTATGAAAGAGAATGGCATGATCAACTTATCAAAAGTTGCAGGGAGGTTTAACAGCAGAATAGCGACTTCCTTGCTGTTGTGAATAGCATTGAGGATATCAAACTTTACACGCAGAGATGCTGTGAAGGTAAGAGATTTAGAGAATAAAGGTATGATTTTGGGAACCGGTGTAGAAGTAACCATTGTCCGGCGTACTCATAGTCTGGGAACAATGGTGAACAATAAGGCAATCGATTCAGTTGACTCTTTACGCAACATTAGTTTCACGCTTTATTCCGTTATCGTCTATGGAGCCCCGGACTATGGCTCCCACCGGACTATATCTGCTTTCACACCGGTACTCTCTTCACGACGAATTGAAACCAATGCGGGTACCATTATTTTAAGTGGAAGAACGAGGCCGTTCATACCTTTATTCTCATTCTTAAACAGCTTTATAATTTAAGGTCATCTTTAACCCAATTTCGCCATACTTAAGGCTTAACCCATAAGAAGAAAAAACTTCCACCACCCAGTGACAAAAATCGAACAACCCGTTGAACGCAACGAACATTCGCAACTAGACGCAACGTTGGCAGGCGCGCGAGAATGCAACAAAACGCGGTATGACACGTGCACTTCAACTTCCAAATAACGTCATACGCAGCGCGTACTACCTGGATTCAATTGTCGAATGGAACCCGGGCATCAGCCAATGAAATTGCTTACGTTTTCACAGCTGTGTAAGAATAGGTAATTACGTAGAAGTGCTAATAAAAGAGTTGCTCTAAGACATTTTATCGTCGCCCACATCACAGTCACATAGGCATAAGTGCGGTATTATTCCACCACTAGTAGTGCTTCCCACAAGCCAATTCCACTATCATGTATTGGAAATGCTAGCGTTCGCATATTCATGTTTTTTCATTACTACTGATGTTGAGTTCCACTAACTGTAGTGGAATCGCGACTTATCGGTGTACGAAGGCCAATTAACTTTCTTTGTTGTCGCGTCGTGGGATGCAGACAACTCAAGCACTTGATAACAATACCGCGATTGATTTACGACCTCCCGGTGACAGCCACTCAAGTTTGCCCAATAAATTGAAATCGAAACCGCTGCGTAATGGAAAGACTCATTCAGTCGGTCTTGTTATGCTTTAAAATCAATACTTTGAGAATACTAGATTGTAAAACCATGGAGTTATGGTAAAACGTGATTCTATATCAAATTTTAAATAAGAAAAATTATTGAATGAAATAATTGAAGAATATTACAAGGGATTCAACACGTGAATGAGAGACACAACGAGAGAAAGCCAGTGAAGAAATAAATTAGAAAATGTCTATGACCACCATATCGCAAATTATATTGTCATTTTATACATTGTATTATACAAAATGTGATGTTCATGGACCGATGTTAATAAAGTGTTAAAGTATATGCGATCGTCAGCACGGTATTTATGTGTTTTGCGTTTTCATAACTTCATTGACTTCATAGAGACCACAAAAAACGTGAACTTGTCTTGTCATTTTTATTAGCAAACAAATCATTACAAAAATGTTTACACAATTGAATTTGATTACAGACGGTAACATTTTGCTGTTGTTATATAAATCATAATACCTTTCCATATCCTATTATGCACAGGCATTTATGTCCTGGAACTAAAAAGTGTGTTGTTTACAACATTGTTCAGTTTGTTGTTATAAGTTTTAAATATTTTTTAACAAGTCGCAATCTTTAACCAACTTCTGTTCATCTTGTGAATCGCTATACCTTGTAATACTGTACTTTATTCCGTAAAGGCTGCTGAAATCGACTGGGAGCAGACAAAGCGGGGGTCACAAAATGTACCAACCCGGTCTTAGTTTTATAGGTCTTAGTTTTATACTAGATTTTAGTTTTATAGGTCTTAGTTTTATAGGTCTTAGTTTTATAGGTCTTAGTTTTATACTAGGTCTTAGTTTTATAGGTCTTAGTTTTATAGGTCTTAGTTTTATAGGTCTTAGTTTTATACTAGGTCTTAGTTTTATAGGTCTTAGGTCTTTGTTTTATAGGTCTTAGGTCTTTGTTTTATACACAC
>JAMKCH010028138.1:0-18153 GCA_023653785.1 Ophioderma brevispina
ATCAGTTTGACTTTTTACTGGTAAAATAGTTTTGAAGAGTTGCCACAGACGACGTGGATCACCTTTTTTGTCATTGATTTGCTGCGGATATCGCTCGCCTTAAGCTTATTTTGACGCAGGTTGTTTAGTTATTTCTCAATAGCTTGGATTTTCCATCTGCCGCAGATTGTGTTTTTGCGGCTCTCCGCGCCTTTCTGACTTGGCGTCGCAAATCTAAGTAGATCATTGGTGCTCCACTTTGGATGGTGGTTTGAGACATTAATTTTTTTTATTGGAGAGGTGTGTCGCATACAGGCAGAAAAAAAGATTTAGGAAGTGATTTCAACCTTGATCGGGAGAATCGGTATTATTCACATCACCACCAGTCTATATGGCATAAGTCATTAACAAACGCACCCTCGTCAAAATGACGATATGAGAGGGCTTCAATGATTTTAGACTCACGTTTGGTTCTTATCCTTTTCTGCTTGTATATGATTTAAAACGATGGTCACTGAAAGTCAAACAACCACATCTCTATTTGAAACATGTTAGCGCGGTTAGTCCAAATATGGCTATACAAGTAGAAGAATTTTTAGTGACACGAGTTGGTTTTTATAATTAGTTGCGGCCATTTTACATATACTCATGTATTTCTCAAGTTCTTTCAATCAAAAGTATTTTTGTTTTGAATTGGTCATGATTGAAATCACCAACACAAATTATTTCGCAGGGATTTTTACCTTTATTTATGATCAAGAAGAGTGTGTAATGCATTTTAAAAGTTTCGCAGAAAGTATTTCAATTTGTGTATATAAACAGAGCAACCTATTAAATGGCGTTGTACATGGAAGACCCAGTTTTAACCATAAAGTTCGATGAAGGTGGTAAATTTGGTTCCCGCCATAGTGTATGGGTTGGCTGTTGCCACATATAAATTGCAACACCACCTCCATTACGTGTTCTGTCCCTACGGTGTAAATTGTAGCCGGGGGATTGCAACTTCCGATGCAAAAATAGTGTAGCATATCTTGGTTTCCATAAGAGCAACTATGTCTGGCTTGCAATCATTAATCATAGCGTAGATCATCAATTTTTTCATAGAGGGATGTTGATGTTTAATTGATACTATCTTGAGGTCCTTAGGAATGTTTAATTCCAGGGTAGGGGGAATCAGAGTTTGCTATTGTTATAGTTGGGCCTGGATGTGGGTGGACATAGACACACTGCAGTAAAATTGACTTGAAATTTTGAACAGAATTATGTAGTATCTGACTGGCTGGAAAAAAGTACATTTGGGCTTGCTCCTGGTTTGAAGACATTTGCTGGCAGTAGATAAGGAAAAGTCATTCAAGTGATGAAGGTCGCAGTACAAAGAAGTAACAAAAGCAATAGTGAGGAGGGCATCATGCTCACTCTTGCGATGTTGACCGTTATCGAGATCTTAATAAAGGTAAGGACTCATTAATTAAAGTGGAGTGCAACACCGATGGCTATAAACTCTTAGTTTTCCTTTTTTGAAGGTAAGTCATTAGTTTTTCAAAATGAAAACCTTTCATAAACAGTCTTAAAAAATGGCAGACTTGTAAAAATATTTTTTTCGACTTTGCCCAAGGAAGTTCATTATGGGTCTAACACGTTCTATGCCCAGTTGATTCAAATTTTGTTAAAGGAGAAACATGTAAAATTTTGAAATCAAAAACATTTTTAAAAGTTATAATTGTAAACGGTCTGTGCGAAAATCTCGCCATGTGGGGCAACAAGTCGTAACTGACATTTGGCGAAATTTGATTTTTTTAAAATATAATTTCGAAAGAGTAGGTCATACCATAATTTAATACTTTCAAGGTGAACAGTCTCAATTTATGGTAGAGTTATTAGGCTAATTAGACCCTATGTAGGTGTAGATACGCTGTGTTGCGCTCGAAATTGACTTCTGTTAGTGCAACAAAGTCGTGACTGAGTTAGATCCGCTTTTGTTGCAAAACCCGGGAAAATCATGTGTTAAAGTTACGCCATTTTAATTCGATGATTACTTCTTAATGTAGTCGATAAGTGGGAAATAAATTTTAATTAAAAAAAATACATTTCATCGGGTTGTTATAAACTTTTTTCAGCGAAAACTCAGAACTTAATGACATTTTAATTTTGTCAAGAACAGTGCTCTTAATGTGAAAGTCTATGGGAAAGACCAGGTGAATGTGAAGTTTTTGAGAAAATACAAGATGGTATAAATTGGAATTATTTTGCACTAATATTTCAATCGGTTATTCTAGAGTAGATAAAATGAATTATTTTGGTTCAAAATGTTATATCGGAGTTGTTGACTGAGCGATGGAGATGCGCGAACCACTTTTTTTGGAGAGTGACAATTTCAATTGGCATAGTAATAGGTCAAAGTTCGGATTTTAATTTAGTATAGGTATGTGGTTTTAGGTTGCCCCCCCCATTTACTTTTGTTGGTGTATGATCAAACTCCCATGGGAAAGTGTTATACTGGGTTGGGTCCCTATAAGACCCCCCCCCCCCCCCCAGCAATAACAGAAGTTTTTCTTTCTTGGACACCGCTTAATTGTTAAGTTAATTGAACAAAAATGCCTCTTTTGCAGCGGCAATCGTAGATGCAAAGATGTTTAAGCCCACTTCACATGACGCTATAAATCTGATTTCCGTTTAGTCCCTGGATGGAATTTTCTATCTATAATGAAATTTGTTTTTTTAACACTAAGTGCCTAGGATGCATTTTCCACTCACGTTGGTGGCCTAAGGGGGGTTCCAATGGAACCCCCCCCTAAGAAACCACTTTCCCGATGGAATTTTCAATGAAACTCATACCACCTTTGAGGGGGCATAGACAAGGCCACAGGTGCATTATAAATGAGTTTCCGGTTTATCGTCCCTGGAATTAGAGTATGTTGTTCTTAGGTGCCCCCCCCCCATTTACTTGGTTGGGGTTATGATCAAACTCCCATTGGAAAGTGGTATCTTGGGTTGGGTTCCTTAGACCCCCCGCCCCCCCCAGCACTAACAGAAGTTTTTTTCGCTGGACACTTAAGTGTTAAGTTAATTAACAAAAAATGCCTCTTTGCACGGGCCATCTTAGATGCAACAGATGTTTAAGCCCCTTTCCCATGAAGTGTATAATGGGGGGTTCCATGGAACTCCCCCCTAAGGAAACCACTTGCCCATTGGTTATAGTTTCAAATGAAAACTCATACCACCTTTGAGGGGGCTAAGACAAAGGCCAAAGGTGCAATATAAATGAGTTCCGGGTTTAGCTTCTGGAAATTATAGGTATGTGGTCTTAGGTGCCCCCGCCCCATTTACCTTGTGTTTGGGTGTTATTATCAAAGCTCCCATGGGAAAGGTGGTTAGTGGTCGGGAGTTGGGTCTCTATAGACCCCCCCCCCCCCCCCCACACTACAGAAGTTTTTCTAGCTTGGACACTTAAGTGTTAAGTTATAAAAAAAGCCTCTTTTGCAGCGGGCCATCTTAGTGCAAAGTGTTTAAAGCCCCTTCATGAAGCTATAAAGTCTGATTTCGTTAGTCCTGGATGGATTTTCTATCTATAATGAATGGTTTTTTAACACTTAAAAGTCCTAAGGTTGTTTTCACTCACGTTGGTGCCTAAGGGGGTGTTTCCATGGAACCCCCCCCAGGCACCCATTTCCCGATGGAATTTTCAAATGACTCTCCACCTTTGATGGGGGCATAAGACAAGCAAAGGTGCAATATAAATGATTCCGGTTATATCGTCTTGAAATTAGGAGGGGCAAACATTGTTTTCGAAATGTGGCAAAATCGCTCAAAAAAGTAACAGGATGTTTTCGCGACCCTGCTTTCCACAGCATACACATTGGCAAATCATTTTGATGTTTATATCTGTTCTAGAAGGACCAATGTACATCATTTAACAAACACAAAATTTTACCATTTTGTACATTCTTGTATTTTTTTTTCGTGGGTGCATACTTATTTGCCATAGGTTTGTATACAATGGCGCGCAGCTCGCTCGATTATGGAATCGCTTCTTTTTTTCACACATAAAGGGTTAATTCTTTTTTCTGATTAGGTAATTAATTTTGTGTCATGCTATGACCAAACATAAGCAGAAAATAGTTCTGGCACAGGTTTTGCTAATTTTTATTTTTAAAATCACACTCCACGTTTGGTGCCTAAGGGGGGGGGGGGTCCTAGGGACCCAAGCTACATTAGCTCATTAACGGGCCTAAAATTTTTAGTAATTTTTCTTTTTTTATTTTGATGTAAGTTTACACAATTACAAAAATTAGAGCTCGAAATATTTTCACGACTTTGGAATCGCGAAAAACAAATCTTGGGTACATGGAACCCCTCCCCCCCTTAGCACTTAAAGACACTATCAGTGATTTGCTAATCAGCCAATCGAAAAAATCATCAAAAAATCAATTTTTGCTGTATGTAACAAGTACAGTATCCTAACATACCCTGCAACATGAAATAAGACCAGAAGCACCTAATAAGAACAGGAATCGGGCATTTTAGTCATTGTTGTCCGTAAGGACACTTTACTACAACACGTAATTGAATGAGTAAATCGTATCTTGAACACTGCCGTTTTCTTTCTTTCTGTTTAATTCTACATCTGGACCAAGGTAACTTATGAGAATTCTGTAGACTAAATCCTTCACTTTGAAGCTATTCCTAATTCCGATTCTGCCAAATTTTCACATATTTTTTTCAAATCACTGATGTGTCGTTAAGTGTTAATGCACAACAACATTGGCTAACGTGCAGCTTTTTGGGGCAAAAACATACCCATCTTAGACCGATAACACCCCATTTCAATGCAATAAGTGGGGAAAATAATGTTTTAAGTTTAAGTATGATTTTGTCAATTACAACTCTTTCATTCGGGTGGGGGGAAAGAATAACAGATTACGATGAATTGCACACGCGTTTTCATTGTAGCGAACAAAACAATCCATGCCTATATAGCGTCTATGCCCACTCATCGTTCCTCATCAATCGTCAGACATGCGATGATGGGGCCAGGATACATCAAGGGTGACACCAGTAACATCCTTTTTGAAAGAATTTCGTCGCTTGTATAAATGAACTTTTCAAACTATGGGTAAAAGGTCACGAGTTGAACACTGCTTGAAGAAGATGGTTCTTTCCTGATGAGTATTTTTTTGGGTTTTTCAATTTTTGGCCGTGCTCTCAACCCTAAGCACAGCAATGTGCTGATCTGCAAATGCACTCAAGTGAAACAGTGGAGTTGTGTGTAAAAGTCTTAAGAAATTTTAAAATAAGGCTTTGAAAATGTACCAGAAGGGAATAAACGCTTTTTGGTCCAATTTAAAAGCTGTTGTCGCTGGCGGGGGAAAAACCTCAGGGCATTTTGGACCTTAAGATCAAACCCCACATGTATAGTCAAAGAACGGTAACATGAAAAAACGTCAAATGTAGCATTTTCTGGAGACACCAAAACTGAATAATTTTGCTGTAAGTCTTGCACAAGAAAGTTTTTTTCTTTCTAAATATATTTTAGATCATAATTACACTCCAGATTCTGAAAAAAACTGCCATATGATTTACTACATATTTTTGCTTGAACCCGAACCCGATGTGACCAAAATCACACATACAGTGTTTACACTGGCCCCACTTCTTGCATATATGGTTTTGTATTTGACCTCAGTAGTTGCAATATATGTTTTTCCCGCCCAGCTACGATTGTTCAAGTATGTATCCAATGTCTAGATAGTGTGATATCTACAAGTCGTGGACAAAATTGAATAGGTATTGGATATCAAAGAACTGTAAAATTTTTACGAGTTAGGAAAGATTTTGATTTTTAACATATTTTCACTGGCCATGAAAACCTCGTTGGAATTTGGTTATAAAAGCAACCTCATATGTAGCCAAAAAGTACAAATGCAAAACCTCATATGTAGAGCAAATTCATGTTGGAATTTACAAAAACACATATAGGTTTTAGTGCTTGTTACCTCTTTTCAAATAATAGGTTTTGCATTTGACATTTGAAAGTAATACATAGGGATTTTTTTTCTGCCCAGGGCGTCGACATATTGGAATAGTTGATATGTTTTATCTTGTACACAAAATATTTGAGTAGTTATAGATCATTTTCGAATAAATGTATCACTCACCTAAATGGCAGTCTATTTCTAATGTATTACAGTTTCCCAGTCACTGCAGACTAGTATATTGCTGCAACAAAAAATTTATAATATCTATAAACAATTATGTTATTTAGAATTGGCCATTACTTACGTTACCCCAACGTGAAGGCAACCACGGGCAAACCCGAGTGCATTGACTTGCTTGTCGGCATAACCAGAACATCTTAAAACCTCTGTTTAGGGTTGGCCTTTCCATGCAAGTAATGAATTAAAGAATGAGGACTATGTCAGATATATATTGGGCTTTCTTGCAGCTACAATTAAGTTACACGTGGAACCATTTTTAACAAACGGGTAAGATGACTTTGCATGCTTACTACTGAACATTTTAGTGATTCGTTTGTTTTTTGATCTGATTACAAATTTAGCATTTAGTATATACATATCAAAAGTGTTTGGATATTATATCTTAAAAACTTGGACAATTTATTGGACAAACATCGATGGCTAAAATACTCTTTAATTGATAATATAACCCAGGGTTACCATATTTGTTTTTAAAATACCAATGGAGAAAGGAAAGTTATCCTGTGTTATCAAATGAATAAGAATAGATGTTCATAAGGACAACAACCGAAGGTTAGAGACGGTGGGATCACCCCCCCCCCCATGTCCCTCCCCCCGAGTGCTTCTGTCACAAAATAACACAGGAAGACAGTGTTTGAGCAGAGGGGAACGTGCCACACAAAGGGAGTATTTTTGCACAAGGATCATTAGATATGGGTCCCATTTTCTACTACAAGAAATCATGTAACAGCTTCAAATGTTATTATTATTATTTCTTTCGAGGACCTCTTGCTTTGATATATTTGAATAGTTTGTTGAAGATGCTACTTACGAAGTTGGGATCCGATGTACAGGAGCTATAGTCCGAGATTCTAAGTTTCTGGGATTAATAGTTGGGGAATGTACATACTAGGAAATATCAAATCCACCGTACTATAGGAATGTTTAGTCCTTCAGGTAGGATTGAACATCAGAGATGGACCATCGGGTCCTAATATATGAATTATGTTTCATGTCCGACGTGGGCGATCCTGCTAAGGAATGGGAATGTATATTGATCACTGTCCAAAACAATCTCATAGAGGGAGGAGCAGAATATCTTAGGGGCCTTATTTAAGGAGTTCGTTTACCTCCCACTGAAAAAAGGTTTTCAAGTTGACACATTTGGTATTTAGTATAGGGGACCTCTACATCAATGCTTGGTAGGTTGTACTCTCAAATTGTGGTATCACTTTTTCATGGGCAAATTTTAAGTTTATAAACAGGGGTCAATTTTGAAAATGTTCGCAACCATATTGTCCCCGTCGGGTCATAAGGATTTCCAAACATGTATAGTTGTACCCCTACGACCATTGGTTTGGGAGTTTATAGGGTAACAATGACCACAAATAGTCAAAGGTCAATCTCAATTTGTACTGGTTCAACATTAAAATTTAACTTGTAATTATTGTAAAACATGTGGTAGAGGACTCCTAACAAGTATAGTTTTTGATTTGTTAAATGTTTACTTACGGAGATCAGCTTCAAAGGAGGTCAACACCAATTGGATTATGTTGCCCTATACCTATTTTGTCCCATAACTGGTAACTATGCGTGGCAAGATGGTAACAAAATCGTCTTTATTTTTGACACATTAAGCTAGCTGAACACCTTCCTTTCAATTTTACCAATTGGAGCAACTTTCGATTTTGACCCCTGTACAAATAAAACTGCCCTTTTTTGACCATTTTAGCCATTATATTAATAACCCCCAACCAATGGTCATAACATGGTACAACTATAACATTTTTGATCCTTATGACTAGACGGACAATATGGCATACATTCAACATGATTGAGCTTTCAAAATTTGACCCCTGTGTAAACTTAAATTGCCTCCTATTGGAAAAATGATACCACATTTGAGTGTACTACCTTCTGTCTTCTTATCGGGTCCAAACACTGTGGTTCTCAAATATGATCCGCCAGACATGGGTACCAACGTCTGCTGCTTCACTGATTTCCGCAAGTCCATCTTTGTGCATTGTTGATCCAGCAGTGGGCAGACCAAAGATGTTCCATTGTCTGTGGGTGCTGTTACCACAAACACAGGTAGTGTCTTGATCTGCTCCCAGGTAGCCCAATTTCTGCAAGGAAACCTTAGATCCGTCAATTCTGGTTCTCAATCTGTTTGAGGCATCGCCATTCAGCCCATGAGGAGTCAGCTCCGGTGGGTGATGCTCACCAGTTCAATACCAATAGATATTACTCGGCTTTGACAGCAATCCTTTCTTTCCACAAGGCGACTCTCCTTCAGCTCCTTAGAGACTGTTTAAGAGGTTGGACTTTGCTTAAGAACTCTCTCTGGATTTAAGACGGTTGGCAACAGGTATCTGTCCAGACATAGGGTGCCTTCACATTAGATACTTGGCCGCTACGACGCCTCTTGGGCTGCTCGCTACGCTACGACGGATGTCTGGTGGAGCAATTCCTGACTAGGATGTGTAAGTTTCCCGTTGATGTTCGACATGGGTACAAACTTCTGGCTGCTTTTACTGATTTCCGCAAGGGGGTCCTTCCTTTGGTCATTGGTTAGATTCCAGCAGTGGGCCGGCCAGAAGTGTCTCCATTGTCTGTGGTGCGGTTCCACAACAACAGGTATTGGGGGTCCTGGTCTGCTTCAAGATAGCCCCATTTCTGCAAGTGAACCTTAGATCGGCCAATTCTGATTCTGGTTCTCAATCTGTTAGCTCGCATTCAGCCCATGAGGAAGTCACTCCAGGTTGGTGAGCCACCAGGTTTCAATACCAAATGAAGTTTACTCGTTGATGGCTAGACTTTCTTTCCACAAGCGACTCTCTTCAGCTCCTTAGAGACTGTTTTCATTTCAAGAGGTGGACTTTGCTTAAGAAACTCTCCTGGATTTAAGACGGTTGCAAACATGGTATCTGTCCCAGACATAGGGTGCTTCACATTAGATACTTGGCAGCTACCGCTCTTGCATGCTCGCTCACTACGACGGATGTCTTGGTGGAGCAAACTTCTGCGAGGATGTGTAAGTTTCCCGTTGATGTTCGACGAGGCATCCTGTGATAAGCCCGGCCAGTAGCATTGTAATGCTGAATCAAGCTTCTTGGCATGGGGTTTGATCTTTCCATACAGGGCAAGCAGTACTCTGTACATGAGTAGCACACAGGGCAAGTGCCGTCGATCATATGGTATTTTGGGGCGAGCAAACCATCTTGTGCCAGTTAGTTTGTTCCAGATGTTATTGCGTGAACATACATTTCCTCTTGTGTCTTTCCCTTTCTCGATGTTGGTCTAATAAGAGAGATTGCGGTCCAGGGGTGGTAACTCCTAGTAACAGAGTTATCACAGTGCTCCAGGGTGTACCAGACCAGGGTACATTAAAGAAGCTGACGTTTGGCTTCAATCACGGTTTCGTAGATGGAAAGCACCACACCTTGTACTGATTGATTTGCACGTAGGTGGTTTCCTCCTAATAGCGAGTGAGTTCATCCACGCGTTGGAGAGTCTCCTTCAACAACTGTGAAGTCGCCACCTTGTGCGCTACTACCAAGCATGGATGTATATAAGAGGATCCATATAACTACCAAAGTGTCACACCTTTCTGTACACTGTTAAAAAAAAATTCGTAATTTACACGGAAATTTCTGGCAGCAGTAGTTCCAGACTTTTTTAGGGAAATTTACAGAATTTTGTCAATTAACGGAACTTTGACCGTAATTTACAGAAAATTTGTCTCATATTACGGAAAAAAATGTGTATTTTAACAGAATTTTTCAGTAATTTAAATTACGGAACCAAAAAAAATTCCGAAATATTGCTGCCAGAATTTTTTGAAATATTTCCGTAAACTTAACATTTTTTTGTTTTTTGTTTGTTTTGTTATTGTTTTCTCCAACACAGATTTTCCGAAAGTTACGGAAAATCTGTTTTCTTATTTACGGAAATTTTTAAACAGTGTAGTGAGGGGTAAACGATGATGTTGACCTGGGACAAAGATTCCTCCTCTACAAGAAATATTGGTGTTGTAAACTTAAACAGTTTATACCGGAATGTATAATTTCTCTTAGATTGCACTCTCACCTTACTTACGCTGTACGTAGTAATATGGAATTCTTACTTAAAATAAAAACGTACATAGATAAACTAATAAAGCTTCAAAAATTACACTTCACCAAATATTTAATGGTTACATTAAAAAAAACGAAAAAACTTAAAAAAAAAAAAGGAAAATTGTTGATGTCCTTCATCCGACGGACCCTAATTTTGGAAATTAGGAAAAAGTTTTTTTCCTTTTATGTGCAAAAGAATACCGACCCTAATTTTGAAAAATTCCTCTAAAAAGTTTTTTTTTTTTTTTTTCAATTTAACTTTCTGAAATGTAAAAAAGATGATGTTTCAACAGTTTCTTAGCATGTTAGTTGGGTTTCATATTACAAAGATGCATTTGTGATAAGAATCAACAACTTGATTTTTAGTGTTTGATTAACTTATTAATACAAACAACATGATTCAATACAGTTTGCTATTGACATTAAAAAACAAGAAAAGGAAAAAAAACAAAGTTTTCCGACCGCCCGACCCAACTCTAAAAAGTCATATAGGGACAATCAAACAATTTTTTGGCTTATTACCAGGATAATATGTTTTAAATTGACAGTCCTATATACACTTATTTGTATTTCAGTGTCCTAGGTATGAGCGGGAATAAAACATAGTGTTTTATGCACTATATGTTAATGAAATGCCAAGGACGTTTGAAACTTGGGACTCCGGAATTTAATTACATTACAAAATTTGTAATTTGTATTTTAATTTCATTTGGTTTTTGATTCTTGGTTTTTTTTATTGTGAATTTATAAATAAAAAATTTGTTTATTTTATGTTATTTTATTATTAAATTTTCTTTATTTGGAATTATTACTTTTTCCTAAATATCTTTTTATGATTAAAGCATATTAGCACAGTTTTTTGAAGAGCGCCCCCAATTTTTCAAAATTTTGAGATTTGTACACGGTGCATTGGTAACTGGCTAGTAAACTATACCTGTGATGTTAAGCTCGAAAATGTTTATGTGTCACAAACGAAGGAATTTGTATTAGAATAATTATTATTGGGATCCCCTTAATAAGTCACGGTTGCTTGACACGGCCTTCCGATGGAAATAGCCGGGAAATAACGGCCAGTACGTGTCTACGCTCATACCATTAGTTGTTTTATTGTTCGGGGAAGTCAATAGAGGTTATTTTCTCGAGGTGGCACTATTTCATCATGGGACGCATCATAACGTAGCCTTTCCAGCTATGCCGTTAAGTCCAATCTGGGATCTAAATCTATTACAAAATCGCTTATTTTATGATAAAACGCATTTTTTATCATTCTCGTTCGCAGGTATAGTTTTTACACAATTACTAACGTAACTGTGCAAAATATGCAAATTTTGAAAATTGGGGGCGCGCTTCAAAAAAGGTGCCAATAATGCTTTAAGCAGGCCAAATAGGGACTAGAGCCTAACGACGTTTGTTCCAGATATTTGAGAGCTGACATGCTATTGCGTCCCATACCGCTTGATAAGTTACTTACAAATATCGCATGTAGGGACCCTTTCGCGTGACTAAATCAAGTAACGCTTTGGGTTTTCAGAGACGTTCAATAGATAATAAAAATTTAATCTTCCTCACCATGAAAATATCTTAGTGTTATCTGTTATTTCTAAAGAATACCAAATCATCGGTACTTGTCGCACGTGGCCAGCTACGATATAGTTAACAGATGTGTTCTTTCACAACTCGCCAAAATAAACTAAAGTTCGGTACCACTCCGGTGTGTAACTTGACAATCAGGAGTCTGGTAGAGGGTTTTTTAAATGGGGGTTAATATTGTTGTTGTTTATGTAGTTTTAAAATGAAAGTTTTAAGGTTCATCACCGAATTGTGTTTATTTTTTTGCCAAATAAATACAAATTAACCCAGTTTTCGGAAACCCGAATACCGATTTCCTTATTCAATTTGTTGTGTTGTAATATTATATTGTGTGCAATGAGAAAGTCAATGCGCAGTTAATTTAATATTTATATTTTCTGGCTTCGTGCGGCATAACGTCATCAGGGAAGAAGTCAGTTTGTCAAAATAAAACAAGTTTTAACAATTCAAAAATCTGTCTTAACCAACTGATGTTTTGAGCTGTCCCCCCTTACCATCATGGCATGACTCGCCCTACTGCTTCTGTCTAGCCTTTTCCTTTAATAGCATTTTCTTTTCTTTCAGAATTCGAAGCTTCACCTTTAGCTTATGAACACGGAATGGAATAATACGCAATGAATTCATAAATGTAAGAATAAATAGTACACATCTGTTATGGTTAGGGTAACCCCCCCCGAAGGATACGTTATTTAAATTTGGCTTGTGCAAGAACGCACTCAATTTGTTCAATCGTCTCGTAGATATAACAAATAGTGATACTAACTGGTGGAATATTATTAGTGATCATCAGCGCAGTTCTTTGGTAGTGTAGAACTATATTAATTAAAAGTTAACTACAGAAGTCATCAATCGGTGCAGCGCAGTCAGCTGTAATATATCAGTGCGTAACTAGATACTTAACCCTTAAAGGCCCAGAGGGCGAATCCGCCCCTCGACATTTTTTGTAGTATCTCACCTGTTTGTTATATTTTCACAGCCGAACTAACAGAACTTTTTCTTTGAAAGCCTTGCGCTCGCTTATTAAGATCATTTGAACAAATCGTACCTACGGTTATGACGCGCGTATACGTATCGCGCACATCTTGCGAAGAAAAGCTATTCCCCATTGAAATTAACACAGAAATAATCCTTTTTTTTGTGTGCTAAGGATGCAGTTACACTATGTTTTTATCTTATTTTTGATTTATTGTAGTTACGAGCATGGTGTGCCATACATGACACACATCATGGCCAAAAATACAATTTTTGCTTGAAAAAAAAGGGGGGCGAAAAAAACCATGATTTTGCGATTTTTTTAGAGATTTTTCGCATTTTTGCCTGACGTCATTTTGACTCACTGGTTACGGGACGTCATACAATGTATGTTTGTACTGTTTTTGTAGCAAATCATCCATTGGTACCACACATATGAGAGTTCATCAATCCGTTTCCAAGATTACAAGGAGGCAGAATCCCCCCCACCCCGCGGTGAGATGGGTCCAAAAAGCCGGTCTAAAGAAAACTGAGTGTCCCCCATGAGAGAGGTGGGCCTGCCTAGCTACCATAGCAACCTGTACGGAATAAACCGTGACCTTTTATACGAGGCCATTTGGGAACACGTGCTGAAACAAATAAGAAGAATGATATGAAATCCTGTCCCCTCATTTTTTACTTTACTGTTTTCTTTCTCTCAATGGCGGAAACACAACAGGACAGAGGGTGGTAGTGGACACTCATGGTTAGTGTCCGTCGGACGCTAAGGCTTAAATCTGAGAATCTGACGGATACTAAGTCTTATGTTTCATTGTCATAGGACCACCCTGGTAGTTTTTAAAATGTGAGCGTCCAATAGAACGGTTGGTTATAAGTGTGTTTTTGTCCTGCCGGACAACCAAGGTTTTAAATCTGAGAGTCCGACGGAGACAATGTTTTATGTATCTTGTCCAGGGACTCCTGGTTTTAAATGAGAAGTCCCATAGGCCGGTTTGTAATTTGTGTTTTGTGTTTGGTACGTCGGACATTTAAGTTAAATCTCAGAGTCCGACGGATTGACGAATAATATTATTTCATTGTCCGGGACTAAAATGGAGCGTCACACAGGACTTGTGTGATAATTTTTTTGTCCGCCCGGACACTAAGTTTTAAGTCTGAGAGTCCGATGGACACTAAGTTCACGTTTATTGTCCTAGGACTCCTGGTTTTAAATGGAGCGTCCCATAGAACTTTGTAATAATTGTTTTTGTCCGTCGGACCATTAAGGTTTAGGTCGAGAGTTCCGCCGGACACTAAGTTCAACATTTCATTGTCACAGGACTCCTGGTTTAAAATGGAGCGTCCCTTATAGGGACTGTGTGTTATAAGTTGTTTTGTCCGTCAGACACTAAGGTATAAGTCGGAGGTCCGATGGCCACGAATTTCAAAGTTTTAATTGTCAGTGACTCCTGTGTGAAAATCGAGCGTCCCATAGGACCTTGTCTTGTAAACTTCTTTTGTCCGTCGGGACAGCTAGGTTCAGTTTAATAATGGGTGTCATGTATTTGTACTGTTTGTAATGAAACAGATAAGCAAGTAACAATTACTTAATTCATTCTTCTGTGAATCCTGCAAGTATCAGCACTGCCTCCCCCCCAAAGTCTGTATTTCCGATATCCCAGGCAATGCGATGCCCGAACAAGATCAGTATCGGGTCCTATAGCCAGCATGATTACAGGGCAACAAACACACTGCTAAAGTCCTCATCATCTGCTTAAACTAAACCCTTGACCTCCAATTTCATAAATGAGTCAAATTCTCTCGATGCATAGTTTGTGATATTACCACAAATTGAGGAGATTCCTAAGCCCCATCCTCCTGACATTGTAGGTAATTTAAACAATTCTAAACACAATAATTAAATAACATAATTAAACAAATAGGGCATACTGTAAAAAATAACCGTTGCCTTTTAAAAATGAAAACTGGTAAAAAGGGTCATAGCATTTGATGTTAATTTTGGAAAACAGCAGAATGCTTCAGATTTATGTTCAATTTTCCAGGGCTTATGTTGGCTAAATTTAAAAAAGTGGAAATTTTATTATTTTTCTAGTTTTTTTTTTTTATGTTTTTTAATATTTGAATTTTCAATATCAATTAAGTACTTACATTTACAGGAACCAAAAAAGACTGCCAAATTTTACAGGAAATCTGGCATTCCATTCTGCAAAAACAACCCGGTTTTAAATAAAATACAGCTTTTAAAGGATTGCATTCAAATTTATTGTATATTTTACAGTGTGATGTAATGTATTAAATAAACTGTAAGTTGTACCATGCACCGTAAAAAATTGTCGATATTGTCTTACTCAGTTATTTTTTTTTGCTCCACACATTCGAACTTTAGGAAATTTTTCCTATTTCCTTATTTTGGGCTTGTTCATCCTAACCGGTTGATAGCCATACTCTCTCAGATTTGAATTCCATAATGGGGGAGGGGTAAGTTTATTGTGTCGCCTGCCGTAAGGCAGGAAGTCACATAGGTCACTGTCACTTTGTCCACTGTTGTTGTCGTTCTTGATCGTTGACTGTTGATTGTATTGCGTGAATGATGTTGTTGTTGGTGATGGTGTTGTGTCAAAAAGGGTTGCCTGTAATATCCGCATTATTGATGGATTTCAACCAAAATTGAGTCATAGGTGCAAACATGTGATCCCTCATTTGTAGATGAGCTCAAAGGTCAAATATTAAGGTTAAAGGTCATATGCGGTCAAGTTGTAAGATAGGTTGAAATTGTAAAATTGACATTATTGAAAAGTTCAATTGGGAACCAAACTGGTTTTGGATAGTAAAACGGGGAAAAATGAGGTCAACGGTCACACGTCAAGCGGAAAGGTCATAAGAGGCATATCATTACACACCGCGACCGCCGGCGATACTAGCGGTCCGAGACAGCGATGTATTTTTCCTTTGTATTTCCATCATCGTAGCTGATTTTTTTTTTTTAAAAATATTTAATTCTAGTAACTTAATTACTTGTATAAGATTTAATTGTTTATTTGTAAACTCAATCGCCATATATCCTCCGGAGATAGTTCATAAGCCTTCCTTGGAGGATGCACTAATTGCCTGGGTCAGCAGTTTCTTGAATACCCCCCTGAATGACTGATTGTCTTTGTGAACTAAAAATTGTGCACAATGTTAATTATTTATAGTGTTCTTGTGTTGTATACTTCATTTTGCAACCATGTGTGTGTTTCGTTTATACATACCAATTTTATCCATTGTTATGATTTTATGTCTTCTTTTTTCTCTTCTTCTTATATTATATAGTATTGATGTTCATCGAATCCTATTTAAACCTTGGGTGTCCGACGGACTCTTAGTTTTAAATCTTGTGGTGTCCAACGGACTCTCCCACTTAAACCGTTGTGTCCGACGGACAAAAAAACGTTACAAGACAAAGTCCTATGGGAATGCTCCATTTTAAAAACCAGGAGTTCCTAGGACATGAAACGTTGAATTTAATTAGTGTCCGTCGGACTCTCAGACTCTAAACTCAAAGAGGGTGCAGACGGACAAAAAAGAACTTATCACACACAGTCCTATGGGACGCTCCATTAAAACCAGGAAGTCCTAGGACAATGAAACGTGAACTTAGTGTCCCATCTCTTGCAGTTAGTGCCCATTTTCCCTATTTCCTTGTGCCACAAGTGCATTAAATGGGCCTATGACCTTGCACGCGTCCTCTGTGACTTGAAACCGCATAGGACATGAGAAAAACTCACGTCGTTGCGAGGAGAGTGCTCAAGGGATTTTCTGGTAGAAGCTCTAATGTAGAATATATTTCATCAATAACATATGTGAATTTAGATGATTTAGACATTCAGAAACATACGAAAAAATGGTTAATTTATAAAGAGTGGCATTTCGGTAGGGTATAATGCTAACTCTATGGCAAAAATTACCAGTGATTACTGGGCAAATTCAAGAGGGCGCCATGGACAAAACGGTTAGACCTTATAATCTTAGTAGAAGCTGACAACCAACATAATCTTATTTTCTACATGGTGAGTAATTTTGGTTGACATACGGTGCTGAAAGATCCGAAAACGAATCATTTCTAACAAGGCTTACCAACATGTGTAAAACCAGGCCTACTCGCCGATGTTCATGCACACAGTGTGGGGGTAATCGGGCTCATCCATAGATGTCATTGATCAGTGATTGGATGGTGGCCTGTGATGACGGGGACGATCAAACTTAGAATGGATTCATGTCACAATGATTCGATTGGGTGGGCAAAAGGTCGATGCCCGTTTACAGTGGACAATAACTGCACTAGGCTCGGAATCTCAGCTGAAGCCTTAGTGTCGACGGACAAACACAATTAGTCACCACAAAATCGGAAATTGCTTGCTTATATGATTTACACCCATTATCTTTGTGAATAAATAAATTGTAATTGAGAAAAATTCTTTGAGCTACTTGTAAATTTGGGTTGAAATGGTAGTAAAAAACGGGGAATAGTTCTATACGAAGAGTCTGTGTGTACTTGGTTCATCTATCATACAAAAAACTAGTGCATTTTCTCTCAGTTGTGGACCTTTGACCCATGATGTGAACTTTGGAATCAGATTTGTTCTGTTCTTAGGTCAGCTATCCTTTTGACTAAATGTGGCGGTCATAGTGCCTTCTACGTAATTGACATCTAAGTAACATTTGACCTTTTTTTGGTTACTATGAAACTCTGCAAAGAAGATCAGATTAACTTAAAAGAATAACGAAACGCAGAGCCGTACAGAGAGACTCGCAGACAGAACCAAATCTCATTTTAGTAGTAGGATATGACATTATATAGTGTGTTTGACAGTTTGGACAGGTATTTCGGAAAAGGTTGCCTCCATTCCAGAAAAGCGACTTTGAGATATAACAAAAGTTTATTTCCATATAATAAGGCATGAAAATGAAAAATACAAAACTGGCCAATCACTTGGTACCAAAGTAGTAACATCAGGAAACAGCGATACCATTTACAGGAAGAATAAGTTGGAAGGGCCGTTTTTGCCCCAGTCATGTTGAGAGCCGCGCTCACTATTTTTGTTTTTGTTTTTTCAAAAGATGGGGAGGAGAGGACCCGCCTTATGAGACTGTATCTTGCAATATTTTAAATATTTACTATTATGGAAATATTCCATTTTATAGTTTTATTGGAGGCTTTTTTTTGACGGCATTTTGAAAACCAAAGGCCAAAGCCATAAGATTGACCTAAAGATTTCAAACCCAAGTTGCACTCTAGTACTTTGTGTTAATAAGACTGA